>JAFDUT010000174.1:0-46099 GCA_017309665.1 Coelopa frigida
CCTTCACACTTTTCTACTTAAGTTCTTGTTACTGCTGCAGTCATTTTCGCTCCATTCGTCATTTGTCGGCAGCCGAGTATCGTTCGCGAAGTTCTCTCAGTTCGTCGTCAGAGTTCGACCAGGGTCACGACGTGGCCCCAACAACGTCAGTCGTCTGTCAGACGATTGTAAAATTATTGATTTCCGTCGATGTGTCGACACTTTTTGCCGTTTTCGGTGTTAATCTAGATTTATTGATTTTAATTGATTTCACATGACGGCCGCTGAGGGGCGAGAAAGAAGGGAAAAACTGAATTGTGTTGAGTTTTAGAAGTTTGTTGGAGGTGGAGAGGTTTGGGGCTTTGCCTTTGGATAATGGAGCTGAATTAGGGAGTTCTTAGTAATTGATTTCGGGTGATTAATCAATTGCTGTCTCGAGTCCAATAGAATTCTAGAAGTAGTTTAAACTAGATACTGTGAATCTCTCACGACATTTGTGAACTTTTATATTATTTTCATCGGAATTTAATACTTAATTTTTATTATGCTCTGAAAATTGTTTTATTTCATGGTTTATTTTCAATGGTTTACATTTGTTTATGATCCTTGTCAATATTATTTAAACATTAATACCAAATTTGGTTTGGAAAATCTTTGCATTTAGTTCATTGCTTTAATGTCGACTTTTCTCGACCTTTATTTTGTATAATCTTTAATTTGTTTTTCTTTATTTCATTGACGACTTTAGTTAATTGAAATTTCTTTTATATTCTACTTTCTTCTTTTCCCTATTCACCCAAACCTCCTCTTGTTCTCTGATTTACCCATTCATCTACTTTTTCATGCTCATTTTCATTCCCTTCAGCAATTCTTCTCTCATTCATCTATTCTATTATCCATCGCACTCCCCCACATCGCCCATTTGCACTCCCATTATCTGCTACTAATTTCCTTCTCCCTCGGGCTTCCATCCGGTTTATTCTTGGAAATTAGTCGCCTTTAATGAAGACAAATTTTCGCTGACGAGACACATTAATCTTCTATTTAACAAGAACGAGACACCTTTTATTCACGTTTTCCGGGAATATCCTTTCATTCCGTTAACCATGGTCGTTTCATTGCATTTTATGTTGTTATTGTTTGTGTTTTTCCTGTTGGTTGTATTTTTTCCCGTTGGTTGCTACTATAGTTAATTGTTGTTGCATGCCACGAAAATGTTGAATTCAAATTACATGTGAAAGAATAAAACAACAACGAAAAAACTCGTCTACCATTGACATTTGAAACCCTCGGTTGTCTACTCAACGGTCTCTGTGTGGGTTTGTGTGATGTATAATCAAAGGACATGCGAGACGTGTGGGTCTCACATACACACACACTGACACGAGACCATGAAGCGTCACTAACTCAACTAACACCGGAAACAACCATGAAAACACACACAAACACAGACAAACACACCTCGACACCCTCGTCAGACTTCTCCTTATCCTCCTCAGACTTTCTCTTCGTCCTTCTCCTCCGAAGGAAGGATTTTATCTAGCCCTTGGTTGGCGCAAGACTCGACTCGAGGTGTCCCCAAATCAACTCGCACTAATTACATCAACGCGAGGAATCATCGCGTTTTCGTCTCCCGTTTCCCCCCAAATCCTCACCACACTCAGGACGACGACTCATCATCACCGCTTCGGCCTCATCATCATCAGCATGGGTGTGCATACGAAATGAATGCCTCGAACGCAGGACGACTGGGTGTAATTAGCAGCACTAGCCTATGGTATTTGGGAGACCCATGTGAAGACAGTGGCGTCAGGAGAAGGAGAGGTCAAATCATTTCAATTGAAAGCGGTGGTATAATGGGTTGAGAAGGGAGTGAATGGGATGAGTTGTGGAGAACGTGAATTTCTTAAGGTTAAGGAAAAATATTAATGTCAAAATATTTTAAAATTTTTGAGCCTCGATAATTTGGATAATTTTTCATTCTTTGTTTTGTTTTAAATAATTTACAATTGAATATTTTTAAATTTATATTACCCAAAAATTATTGAAATATTTCTGCTTTTCATAAAACCCAAAAAAAGAAGATTTTCTTCCGGATTCTCATTCAACTTTCAATTGACACAAAAGATCATACCGTGAACAAATATTCAAATATTTAACCACATATGAACAGCTACAAGTTGACTCCTTTTTATGTCATGATTCTGTTCTCCTCTCTCCTATCCTCTGTCTTCCTTTCTGTTCTTCTTTCATTCGCTTTGTGTCTCCCTTTCTCTAGCTTTTTTCCCTCTCTCTCTGCAACTGACTCCTCCGCCAACACCGTCTAGTGCATTAACATAATTACGCTAACGCTGATAAATTGCTCCCAAGTCGCTCCCTTTCTCAACTACTACTACTCACTGCCATTTTTCCTACTCCCCACTTCTACCTTTGCTGGAACGTATCGCTCTCACTCATTCTTTCTCTCCCTCACCTTTTCGTATTTTTCTCTGCGGTCAGCGGTTTTCCCACTCTCGTTGGTGCTTATCAGAAAATTATTAAAAACCCACTCTTTGGAGTTGAGTTTGAATGGAATTCGGGATCCCATCCGCTGGGAACCAAAGGCATCTCCCATATGCATCTCGTGCCCTTTGTTTGTTCCTTCTAAAGGATTTGCACTTTTACGAAATGAATGCGCGGAATGTTTGTGAAATTAAAACCAAGGGATGGATGGTTGAGAGTTCAAGGATAAAAATACTTTCGGATGTTGTTTGGTCAGGGTTCCTGAATTCCTCATGCGGGTTTATGAAAAGTAATATTTTCAAAATTATCTCTTGAAATAAACACAAGACTCGTTTTATTAGACGGAATTTGCTCCGAAAATAACTTGTGGAATTTCTACGGAATAATTATTGTGCTGTGGGGAAGTTCCTCAAGGCAACACCTCCGTAAGGATATCCTGTGAGAAGCCTCTGTGAGAGAAATTCCTCTTAACGAAAGCTTGTTATTAAAACGAATATCCTTGAAGGATCTTCCGACGTCAATTCTGATGGGGCGGGGCGTCCTTAATGAAACAACACACGAAACCTCTCCACGCCGAAGCTGGTTATTAAAAATAATTAATGCCTCGTCGTGTTCTGACTTAGAATCACCTTCAGTGGTAACCCGATAGGTGAGTGAGTGCATGAGTGTGTTAAATGTGCGCGAGTGTGTGAATGTATGGGTGTGCGAATGTATGAGAGACACCCACACACCTTTACAGCCTTATGATAGGTGTTTCCTGTCATCCTTCCTGGAGGCTTCGAAATGAACAAGAACAACAGTCCATGGGTTTCAGTTTTGATGTCTCGTGCTCGTCCTTGTTTTTGCTGTCTGTCTGGCTGTTACCTTTTTGGTTCAGCGGGCCATTTAACTGTAAATTAAGTCATAACTGTTTGTGGTGCCATAATGTCAACAACAACAACAACAATAATAACAACTAAAACAACACCCAAAAGCAAACAAAACATATTCTATTCTGTTGGAATAACAACTGCAAAGGTTGGGTTGATGAAGGGTTTAAATTACAGCATAAAATTTGTTTGTCGAGTCTCGGGTTTTGCGATGTTCCCCCAGTTGTTGTTGTTCTTGTTGACATTGTCATATTTTGTTGTTTTCTTTTCTCTTAATGTCATTATATTTCTCTTGCTGTTTGTTGTTGCTTTAGCAATATATGAGCAATTTTTATGAAATACACCACAACACAAACTCTCGCATACAGTCACAAATAAACACGCAAATTTTCCTGTGTGGCTTTTTGAACGAATGTGTGTGTGGATTTGAAACCCTTTCGCATGCATGTGTGTGTGTGCATGAGACTGCTTTTTCATTGTTTTGTATGTGCGTGCTCCATATTGTTTTTGCTTTTATTGTTTTATTCCTATTGCCATTGTTGTTGCTGCTGTGTCTGCTTTTTATGATTGTTGCAGTTGTGTTTGCTTTAATAAAAACTCATTATGAAAGTGAAATGTGTGCGAAATGTGCACACATTGACACAAGCCAACACCAATACAAACTCACCCGCATTCATAGATATTAAACAAACAATGTTTTGCGTATGGGAAAAATAAAAAACAAAAAAAAATGAAACAACCAGAGCAATATCGTTCTAGGAGAGAAAAAAAAAAAACAAACACCCGGAACAATAACAACCATGGGCAAATGTGTTTGCGTTGAGAGCAAACAAAACGAGAGTATTTTTTTTTGTTTTTGTTTTTTTCTCTTGTCCTCCTTTCGTCCTTCTTGAACTCCTTTGGCAAGAATTGGTTTTTGTTTCTAGCTTTTCTCCTTCTCTTGTTGGTGCGTGAATTTCTGTTTGTCTGTGTGAATGCATTACATGTGATATCAGAAATTTTCTCGTCCTTATCTCATCCAACGTCGTTTGTAAAAATTGAAAAAATATCATAAAAATGTCACAGATTCCTGAGGGATTCTAAGAAATTGTCCTGTGTGTGTGGCTTTTCGTAAGTCATTTCGAAGAATATTGTTAGATGCAGGTCGGTTGTTGATAGATGTTAGGGAGAGAAAACTGAAATCCCCTGAAAGACTTTATTGAATTTATCAAAATAAATTCATGTTATATTCTTTTTTCTACTTCTTCTCCCTGCTCCATTAATTGTTACCGAGAAAACCGATTAGTAGTCTCTTTGACTTATTTTCCCCCATGTCATGTGCTTTGTCCTTCGTCTTTGCTCCTGCATGACTTGCGGACTTTTGGCTCCCTCCTGTTGACATACAATCTTTCTCTTTCCGTCCTTGCTCTCTGTGTCCGCCCTTCCTCTCTTCTCTCTGTCTGCCCATCCCCTTTAGACAAAATCAACTCCCACTTTTTTGCTGTGTGCTGTCGCCACAGTAACAAAGAAAAATAAATAAATAAAAGTGAATCCTGGTGGCAACTCCCAAATCAGACCCCATGCGATGACTTCCTTCTCTCCCTCACATTCTCCCTCCCTCTTTCACTCTCTCTCTCTCTCCTTATTTCATATTTTTCTTTCGCTCTTCCTCCTTCTCTTTTTTTTTTCATTCCATGCTTGTCTCGTTTTCTTCCACCCCACATGAGTTGCCGAAAACGCACGAAAACCGCTTAACTTTGCGTATCCAACCCGCCCACACCAGCCACGCCCCCATGAGCTCCAGGGGACATCATTCTGTATTATACCGTATCATTGTTGTTGTTGAAGGTAGTATCTGTATGTGTGTGTATGTGTGTGTCTGTGTCTGTTGGAGAATAAGATGGATTTTTCGAAATGCAATTTTGTATTCGTTTTTTTTTCCTTTTCTACATTGAGAAGGATTTGTATATTCTCCATCTCGTTCACTTCATTTTTCTCATTCACCTTTGTTGTCTACCGAAATATCTCAGCAACAACAACAATGGAAACAACAACAAATACATGGCGACTTCTTAAGTACTAGGCCTCGGGGATATATTCATATCTCCCACCCTCTCACGCCCCTCTTTTTATTTATACCATTGTCCTTTTCTCTCTCTCTATCTTTTGGATTCAGGACTCTTGTTAGTTCTTTTTATTGTTGACGTTCTTTTTGTTGTAGTTGTAGGTTTTCTTGGTACTGATGATGCTGTTGCTGACGGTGTATTGTTGTTATTGTTGTTGTTTCCTTGTTCGTGTTGTTGTCTTGTTATTATTATAGTGTTGATTTTTCTCTTATTCTGCGTGTTGTTGTTGCTTCTGTTGCCGCTGGTACAACTTTAAATAACGGAAGTCGTCTGAAGAACTCTGAAATTACTTCGACGTCTTCTTCTTCTTCTTCTTTCTCATCCTAGATGTTTAACGATCCTTCGCCCACTGCGAATTCGAGAATATGAGCGAGTGGGAGCGATCGACCGACTGACTTTTCTTGCCTTAAAGTCGAGCTGCTCCCTCTTCTTCCTCTTCTTCTGCGATTAAGTTCATCCTATTTTTGTTCGTTTTCGTTACGTTTCCTTCTTCCTTGGCCTCGGGCTTCTCGATTCATATACAAAAATTCTTTCTTTGAAGTTTGTACGATTTGATTGTTTAAGGTACGAAGAAAAGAATTCCACAAGTTTTTTTGATTTCTTCAAGCTACGTTTTTATACATTTCTAACCTTGGTTTGGTTTGTTAGAAAATTTGCAAAAATTCTTTAAAACAATTCTTAATTTCTATATCTATTATGTTATATTTCTCTATTAATAGAATTATTTTCACCTTTAAGTTCTGTGAATTTTATCATAGAGTTTAATTTTCTTTTTCCATCCATGTTTTTTCTTTGCTCCTCTATTATCCTAAACTTATACTATTCTCAGATCTTCCTATTTCACTTCTTCTTTCTACATTTCATTTCCTCTTTCACTTCATTTGCCTTCTTCTTCTTACTTTTCACTTCCTGGTCTTAACTCCAGTAGCGGATTAATTTAATTATTTACGTAGAATTTTTTCTCACTCCTTTCTTTATACCTTCTCATAGCTTCATCTTATAGACTTTTCGAAGTGAAAATCCCTTACAAATGCTTTTCGATTTTCCTATGAAACTTCTTTCTATTCCTATATTGTAAAACCTTCCTAAAAAGAAACACCTTCTCAGATAAAGACATCGATACTTATTCACAGTTTTCTATAAAATCAACGAAGCGTGAAAACGGCTTCTTCTGGTTCTATTTTTTCTTCGTTTGCTTCGACTTCTTCTTCGACATTTCCTTCGGCTTCGGCTTCTCCTTCCTCTGCTTCAACTTCTCCACCCTCTGGAAGTAATATTAGTGGCTTCTTCTTCTTACTTTCTTCCCACGCAAGGGGCTTCCGATTAGCAATAACAACAATAACAACAACAACAACAACAAAAAATCATGGAGCTTCTGCTCAAAAACGTCATGAGGGAAGAAACTGAAACCCCGACGACACATTTCTTCACACCAACGTCTTCTAACATTCTGAGGTGTTGTAGTCCTTATTGTTGTTGTGGTTCTTATTGTTGTATTTCTTATTGTTGTTGTAGTTCTTATTCTTGTTGTATTTCCTATTGTTGTTACTACAAGTGTCATTTTTTGGTGTTCGTTGGTTCTTTGACCTTCGTCAAAAGTTCATATGTCGTCACGTAACGACGCGTCTGACGCCACACCCTCGTCCTTCCGCCCTCTCGCCATCACTTTCGCATTCTCCCTCATTTCATCGCTGTCTGCCTTTTTACACACCTATACATGTCATCGTAATCTTGCCATATTTATAACCTCACCTTATGCGGGGGGTCCCCCGGCCCACGATCCCCGGTCGTCGTGGACTCCGTCTCAGCTTTCGCTATTTTGGCAATTTTAATGAAACCCAATAAAGAAGCTCCAACAGAACCGAGGAGTGAAAGCGATTGAGGGTGGCCCATGGTCTACAGAGTGAGAATAGAGGGTTGGTTCTGGTATTCGTGTAAATAAGATTGTGTATAGTGGGTGGTTGGTATGTGAGTGTGGGTGGGGAGATGGTAGTGTGAGGGTTAAGACAGAGGTTGTTCGCCCACTCGGCTGGGGCCGTCGTTATGGTCAATAAGGTGAAAGTGCAATGCATAAATTTCAACTTGAAATGAGACTCCGAGGAATTGTCTTCCGGGCGAATTACGAAAGTCTTTCCAACGCCATGCTGTTCGCTTCTTCTTCTTCTTCTTAGACTATATTACCGCTCCCACTCTCAATTTTTTTTGTTCGTTTATTTTTTTCTCTCTTTTATTTTTTTATATTTTTTTTTCCTTCATCGCAAACTCAGAGTTTTACTTACACTCTCATTCACTTTCTCCTCTCATTCGCCCCATTCTCTTCCTTCTCACTCCGCTTCTCTTCTCAACTTACCTTCATGTGCTCTCCTTCGACCCCGTATTTTTTTTTGTGTTTAATTAATTTTTCTTCCACTTCTGCTGCCTGCGCTCGTCCTGTGGAAAGTGTGTCCAGCTCTCGCACTTTTCCTTCTCACGCTTCTCTGGGGGTCAACAAGAGCTGGGTTCGTCCTGTCCACGGTACCGTTTAATTTGTATGGGTTTGTTTTTCATTTCGACCACGTTACTGCTTCTTTCTCTTGGTGTTCTTATTCTCCTGCTTAGTCGTCTGCTTAGTCCCCTGCTTATTCTCCTGCTTATTCTCCTACTCATTCTCCCTCTTATTCTCCAGCTTATTCTCCTCCTTATTCTTCTGCTTATTCTACTGCTTAGTCTCCTTCGGATTCTATATCATGATTTTCTTGTTTGTATTTTCTTAATTTTTATCTATGGGGATAGAAAGAGATTTGTTCCATCATTTTGGGTGAGTTTTAATTAATGCTCGGGTGTTAGTCTAATGCCATCTTCTTCTTTCGCCCCCTTCTCCATGATTCATCTTCAAGTCCTCCTTTGACCGATGTTAATTTAAAGTTCTTAATCTCTTGAGGTTTCTTTTAAATTTTATGCATTGGAGATTAGTGAATTCTACGGATCAACCAGGTGGTCAGGGTCGTTCGGAGTTTGGAATCTTTTCGTTTTGTTTTTTGGGATAGAAAAAAGATCTCAAAAGTAGTTTAGAATTTTAAATCGGTGGAAATTATCAAAGAAAATAAAAATAATTGATTTTCAGACTAATTAAACTGGTTTTTACACTTAAATCCGTTAGCTAAAAGCTAAACTCCTAATTAAAATTCACCAAACTCACTGTAATTCATCAAAGCCTTTTTTTTCGAAGTTGTCAAAAGTTTCAAACACTGAAAAGAAAAACTTTAATCGCGCAATTTGTTTTGAGGATTTGTCACAAAAATAATGTTCTATTTTCATATTTCAATTGAGCGAAAATATAAACATGAACCGTGATAAATGCTTGTTCTAAATAATTATGCGAAATTATTTGATTCATATTAAAAATACTATGTTTATAATTCTTCTCTCATTTTGAAAAAAAGTTTCAACTCTCATTTATTGAAAACTCGTTGCAATCATTCAAAATATCAGACGACAGTCGACTGAATTGAAAATAAATCATAAAACCGAATGTAATCGCAGTGAAATTGATAACTGCAAAATATATGAAATTCCATAAAAACAAACGTTTCACAACAAATAATTAAATACGCAAATGAAGCAAAAAATGCAAATTAAAAAAGGTTTTAATGTGTTTCCCACACTCGAAATGTCGGGAAATTAAACATCAGACATGATCAATATCATCATCATTGATTCAATCACTCATAACTCTGTCTCCCTCTTGCACCAGCCGACGCCTCGAGCCATTTGGAAACTATTAAAATATGAGTGAAAAATATAAAAAAAAGATGAATTTTGTAAAAGCAAATGAAATGATTTCCACTTTTGTGGACGGCGGATGTTGGTCCGTTAAGTGGGCATTTGATGGAAATCCATACAAAATCGACAGACCGGCGGATGGATGGATGGACGAACAGACAGTTATATCGATCGAGTGACGAACAGATGGCCTGAGCGATGGACATATGAATCGAGGGATGGACATGCGGGTCAGATTTGAAAAATAAAAACGGCAATCATAATTCAAATGGCTCCTCGTGATGGACAACAGTGGGATGATTCTTGGAATTAACTCATTGAAACCAATCGAATAAAAATGCAATAATTACAATAAGTTGGGGAAAGTTGAAATCACATACATAATTTATTGATGATTTTACATCAATTACTCGGGATTAAATGCAGTATCGGGTGTCGAGAAGGGAATATAGAAGTGGGATTTTATAGAAGTGTTTTTAATAGCATCCATATTAATAGAGATGTAATATTATTGGAAAGGATTAACGTGTTCACTTGGGTGGAGAAGTTTCAGTCAACAATTATAGGATAAATAAAACAATTGTCTCGGTTCTTGGTATAACCACAAATCGTACTGAATTCTCTGTAATAATTTATTCTTTTTGTAGATATGAAAATACAAAAAATATAAATATTTTTTTCATTTTTAATTTACAATCATTTATAATCTTTTCTTTCCCTTTTTCTACTTTGCAGGTAAGGACAAAGAGATTTTTCCATTGTGGAAAATTTGTGGTTACTTCCCGCTGGTACTAGGTATGTCTCAATTAATTCCAAACAAATTCACAACAAAGAACCCCCGCCTACCTCATTCTAGAGCTCTCATCGATTGATTCATGGGTTTAACAGCGGGAAAGAAAATCGAGGGGAAAACCAACGACATTAACATCATGATTTTAATCTACAACAAAATCATGAATAAGTACAACAATAACAACAAATAAATAGCAACAATAAATCGTACAAAATTAGAACATTCAACAATCCTCGAAACGAAAACAAGAGGAATTGAAATCGAAGATTTTTATCAAACAAATTGAATTGAAACCCAACCCAATCTCAATTGAGGTCTCCACTTCTCAATCTGTTTTGTGTTTTCTCGGAGCACTCCATTATTCTGTCTCTCTCTTTCGCACACACTTTCTTACATACACTTTTTCACTCGCTTTCATTCCCGTATTGAAAGTCTTGACTCCTGGAATCTCGTTGAAATCTCGACTCAACACGATGGCGCGTCGTCCCATTAGAATTTATTATTCCTGGTCGACAAGCTGAGCCTACGGAACAAAGAACAACAGCACAACTATACAAAAAAAGAACAAAAACAACTATATAAAAACTAGAATAAAATAAAATATAAACAAAAACCAACAACATATAAAGATACATATTGTTGTTTCTGTTGGTGAGATTTTTAACACGCTTGATCTTGGCGTTCAATAAAATTTATGTCTTCCTTGATAACAAAGGACAAGAAACAACAACAAGTACAACGCGATGATAAAAAATCTAAGGAATTACAATAATAACAACAACCACAAGTTGCATTACCAGCAGCTACAACATGGACAGACGGACAAAATGTTGGACAGACAGACGGACAAAATGTTGGACACCCAAACCGTAGGACAGATGAATGGACAGAGCAACAGACAAATAAAAGGACGGACAAACACTTCGATGCCAACGAAGAGAATCCTCCAAAAGCATCGCAAGTGTGAAAATCATCACAAGAGAGAGAGAGCGAGAGAGAAAGAATCCACAACAATATTAAACAGGATCCCCAAAAGGGCAACCGCCGCCGAGATTGATTTCAACGATATGCTAAAACCATTTGTCGTCGTCCCCAAGAAGAAGGAAGGAAAGACGGACGGACAGACAGACAGACAGAGGGAGCCATCGACGAGTGAGACACGAAAAGGCCGAACCCTCGAGCGACCCCTCAATACCATCGATGGAGGAATAGAGAGAAACATCGAGAGAGATGGGGAGAGTGGGTGCAAGGGAGAAAGGAAGACAGGCATTTGCCGGAAGACAAAGACAGACGTCGTCGTTTCGGGTGCGAGGAAAACGAAGACAAGAAGTCGAAAAGGTTATCGGATAACACCATCATCTCAGAAGAATGGAGGATTGGTGCACTGGGATAGAGAGAAGGAGGGAGAGTGAGGGATGGAGAGAAAAGAATATAGTAGAGATAGAGAGAGACAGATAGATGGAGTGACAGAGGCTTTTGTGTTTCTGCCTGTAAATCCTTGGGAAGCAATAATTTTTCAATAAACAAACAATTGAACAACAGCAGCCACAACATTTCATTGCTATTGTCGGTGGTTGTTGATGATGGTGTCGGTGGAGCCCGCTGTCGACAACAAGAGGTTGTTGTTGTTGTCAGCGGTGTCTCTCTCATCGACGGCTCGGTTACCACAACGGATGCCATCAGAGGTCGAAGTTAACAAGCGTTTATATTGGAATGAAACGACTTCCTTCCCGTTCATCTGGACTTGTGGTATCTCTCATTCTGTCTCCTTTTAACACAATATCTCTCGCTCTCTTTCTCCCTCCCACGATTTCTTTGGTTCCCACGAGTTTCGTGATTGGGATCGCTTCCTTCCTTCCTTCAACGGTCGTGCTGATAACTTCTATTGATTATTAATTGCTTGCAATTTATCCTGAATGGCCCAGTGACGGCTCTTCAACGGCCTGTTCACACTTCCTTCCTTTTTCTTTGTTTCTTCTTCTTCTTCGTCTTCTTCTTTTCCTATCCCTCTCCATCATCTACTCTAAGATTATGCCTCGATTCTTCTTCGTCTCGGTATCGCGTATCAATTTTCACCCAAAACAGATCGAGAGTTCGTTGCTTCCTTTTCATCATGGGCATTTATCTTGCTGTCCATCTGTGGGTCTTTCTACGAGTTTCTTCTCTCTCTCTCTCTTTTCTCCCTTTAACAACTTTTCCTCTTGCCTTTCGCTACATTTCGTCATTTGGTAATAAAATATTTTGACTTTGAGTAATTAATTCCAGCTAGACAAATGCCATGATGAAAGGAAGATAAACCAGACCGATAGAGGGAGCAAGATTAAGAAAAAGAGAGAAAAGAGAGAAATAGAGAAAGAAGAGAAAGAGGGAGAGTGAAATAGAGTGGGATGCAAGGTGGTCTGGGGGTTCCAACCATTGATAAGTTCATGGCAATGCATTGATTAATAGTCGACCTGTGCCTTTTCGTCAGACAAACGCATAAAACTCGACGACGACGCCAGTGAAGTTAATCAGAGGTTGTTGTTGTTGTTGTATATGTCATGTCGATGTCTCGGTTTTATTGTCGGGATTGAATAAGAGTTATGGCGTTCGAAGATAATCATTATATTACTCACGCTATTGATTTATGGACGTCTAATGTTGTGTGTTAATTCCATGTAATTCAATTTGGTTATTTGTCTAGCGATTGCTCTATATTTACTTATCTGTCAATCATTAGCTCTCCATTGATATTCTATCTCGGTGTCTATACATTGAGAACTTTTTAAGATTCCGTGAAGATTTCTTAGGATGAATTAAGTGAATATTTCTGCTTATGAATTAAATGAATAATTCTTTTGAAGATTTTAGTTTTCCATTGAGGATTTAAGTTTTTCATTGATTTAAGTTTTTCATTGAGGATTTATTATTTCTGGAGTATTCGTTTCCCTCTTTGGTCTCATTGTGAATTAATGTTCTTCTAATTTCTATTAGTTACCTTTCTAAAATTTCCTTTGCTTCGACACCCTTCACATCGCCTTTCATCCGTTTCTTCGTTGCCATATCGACGCCTCCGTCATTTGACCTCAACTTCTACTCCTATCAAACGCCTGAATATTAAATATGTAGAAGACAAGAATCGATATTTTCAATCTCCTACTTTTGTTCTCACTCCTCATCGACTTCTGTTTCATTCTCCCCCCCCCCCCTCACAGATGTCTGCTTCTTTCCCATTCTCTCCATCACTCTTATCTTTCCTTAACATCTTCTCTTTGATAACTTCCGATAGCATCAGTTAAATATGAATCTCTCTCCTGAAGTATTTCCGCTGTGAATCTATTAACGTGCTTCATAGTATGGATAACAGTATTGTATTTAGCCACTAATGAAGCTTGAAATACGGCGACGCCCTGTCGCCTCCCTCTGGCCCCGCCCCTTGGGCGCCCTTCGCTCACCATCAACGGTTAATTGAGAAAATTAGGAGCATCGCAAATGCTCGACACGTCCGAACGTCCTTGGGATTTGTGGGCGGTGGGGTTTTGGTTGTGTTGAGCACTCCTGCTTCTGGTTCGCTGGCGATGTGAGAGTTGGTGAAGTGTTTGGACAAGAACTCAACGACTGACTAATGATCAATAAATTATGGTCCATGGTGATTTGTGAGTCGTGGGATGAAGACAAGGGAAATTATTTCCACATCCCCCAAGGCGAAGGAATTAGAGTGAAAGAAATAGAAAAGGGAATGTGGGTTGGGTGGTGATGAGAAAATAACTTTCGGGTAGGAGGTTGAATTTTTCGCCTTCTCGGTTGATCTTTTGCTAATCAGAGACATGAGGCCGAGCAAAATCAATTCATGGAAAGTGAGTTTTTCGCCGAAACTGCCAATGAATACAAATTACCGCTCGAAGATAAACAACTGCAACTGAAAAGGAATAACAACTGTATTAGGAACAATAACAAAAATGACAAACTACAAAAACAATGGTCAACTACAAAAACAATGGACCACAAAGAAAAATAACGCCCGAAAAGAAACCCATTTCAATAAATACTAAATTATTTAAGCACGCCGCCAACACTGATCACGAAAAACAAGCCACGAACGAGAAAAAAGAAAATGAGAAAATGTGGGAAGGAAAACAAAACAAGACAAAGGAACGAATGAGATGAGAAGGAGGACAAGCTGAGAAAGAGAAAAATCTGAGAGAGAAAATAATCTGAGAAGGAGAAAAATATAAGGAGGAGAAAATCTTAGGAGAAATATCTGAGAAGGAAAAAATCTAAGAATACGAAAAAAATTAGAATCAGAAAAAAATTAGAATGAGAAAAAACTAAGTATGAGATAAATGTGAGAAGGAGAAATATCTAAGCTGAAGAAAAATCTAAGAAGGTGGAAAAAATTATACGGAAAAAAATCGAAGAACTAGAAAACTCTGAGAATGAGGAAATATGTTCAGAAGAAAGATGGAGAGGAAGGCCAGAAAGAGATGAATGGAGGAAGTCAAGAAAATAATAACAATGAGTACAACAACAACGTTAATAATAATAACAATAATATTTTGATGATAACAATAAGAAGAAGAAGAATGGCAACATGTCAGCCTACGCAAAGTTGGTTTTCGGGAAAATTAGTAAAAAGAAGTAAGAAAAATACTGAAAAGAGAAAGAAATACCTTTTTGAAGGGAGACAAAATGAGGGAAGAGATAAATACATAAAGAAAGAAAGAGAGGTCAAAAGTAGAGAAAAAGAAGTAGAGAAATAAAACTGGACGAAAAATTGCCTAAAAAAATAATGAAGTAAAATCATGAACCAAAATAACAAGGGGAACAATAATAAAGAGAAAAGAACCAGAAAAAAGGAATATAAAAAGAAGAAAAACAAAAGAAGCAACAACAATAGCACAAAGTACAATAACAATAATAAAAAAAAAACAACAAAATTACAAAGAAAACAAAAACATTATATAAAAAAAGAAAGTGAAAAAGAACAAAATAACAACTTCAGTATATCCAACAACAGCAAAAACAACAATGCGGTAAGGCAAATAAATAACTTGTCTATTGCGACCCGCATTTGACCTTCTCGAGGGCGGGTGGGCGTGTCCGATGGTGGTGGGCGCTCTTGTGCCCCATGGGTGCGATGTTGGCAGCAAGTCTGGTCAGTTTCAATTGCATCCGAGGGCTGAGGCAGGCGTCGGCAGGGGTCGGAGGCGTCTTTAATGCTTAACTAATGTGCGAATATTTTTGTGAAGAACCAGGCCTTCGTTCCTTCTTCCTATATCTCTCGCCCTCTCTCTCTCTCCCTCTCTCTCTCTCTCTCTATCACTCGTAAGAACCCTCCATCTCCGTCCTCTTATGTTGTATTAACGTGGCTTTTTGTGGGTCGCCTTGGTTCCACTCGTCCTTGTTGTTGTACATACATTTCGGCCTGCAGCAATTTACGCCCAGCGAACAATAAAAATAAAAACCCACACAAAGGCGGGCCATTGGAAACAACCAGGGGGCGGAATGGAGCGAACGCTTCGATGGTCTGTGTTGGAAAAATTAAAATTAATTTATTATCAAAGCCGCACATAAAGCTTCAAGATTTGTGTGAGGCTGGATAGACCTGAAAACGAGAGTTTGTTGGTGGCGCCTAAAGTGAGGCGAATTCTCGGGTTAAGTCTTGTGGTCCAGCGTCAATTGATGGACGGTCGAAGCGCGAGAGAGGTGGAAATAATGGTCATGAGAAAAAACTCTAAAGGGTCGGACTTTTGGACAGACCGATGAATAGAATCGAATTCTTGTAATGAAGTCATCAAATCACGATATAATTCATAAACAAAATACGAAGTTTCCGCAATTAAACTTAAATTTCTGCTATGTTTATATTCAGTTTAATTTCAGTTTCTGTTCAGTTCTTGTTCAATTTCAGTTTCAGTTAATTTCTGAATATGATAGAAATCTCTTCCAACATGAGATCAACTCTGCCCTCTTCACCTCAATCGCTCGTTTCAAAGCCACTTTAAGTAATTCATCATTCATCTCAATTAAAGGCTTAATTAATAGTTATCTGGAAGCCCAGCAGCCAAGTCTTTTGTTTGTTTGACCTTGGGGGATTTAAGTAGGTCGCACAACTACTTCCTTCTCTATTTTGTATTTCCTTTCATCTTCTCAGAGGCGCAGCCATGCGTTGATCTATTGTTCTTTATATTTTAATTTCTTCCTCGATCTTCACTATTTTTTATATTTCTTGGTTCTACTTAAGCTTTCCTTTCTTTTCCTATGTGTTCTGTAGATTACTTGAGTCAATTGAATGTAGGTTTTTATTTACAAACTATTCTTGGGAATTCTACGAACATTTTCAGTTTGAGTTTACTAAAGGAAGGAGGATATAAAAAAGAGAATATGACAAACATCTTATTGACACGTGTTAATATTCTACTCTCAATATGCAAAAATATAATTTTAGAACACGCCAAAAAGTATGCTACCATTTTTCCTAGACTCATCAATTGACTTCTAAAATACATCATCTCAAAAAATAAAAAAATACTGGGTGGAGTTTAAAAAATAAATATATTGCATGCTTTTTGGCATATGAGCTGCAAATAAAAATCACTTTTTTCAGCTCCTGCTGGGTTCATGCTGATTCTGCATTTGAATTTCATAGCATTCATTTGTTATCTTACTGCTTTCATTTTTTATATTGGTCTCTATCTCTTCATTCTTCTCTCTTCCATTGCCTCGTTTCCTTCTCCTCCGTCGAGTTTCGCTCATTGTGCTTAAACAAACGTATGTCCCTTGGCTATAAATTATTTCCGTTGCTTCCTTCTGCTCCGCCCCTCCAGAAGCTCGCCTTTTACTGTACAACGTTCGTCCCTCAGATACCTGATATAATTTTTCCCTCTCTCTCTCCTTGCCCTCTTTCATTTTCTCTCCGCCCTTTTACTCTCTCTCCTCTTCTTTCATTCCCTCTCATTCCCTTTTACTCACTTTTATCTACCTATCGCTCCCTTCTATTTAGCTCAAAATCCTAATTGCAAGCAGAGCAGAAATTTCCTTACTATTTGTTTTTTTTTTCTTTTCATCTTTTTCCATTTTTCTTTGTTTTCATCATTTGGGGAAATAAATGAATTACATCCATCCCACTCTTTCTCTCTCGCTCTCCCATCTCTTTTCCTTTCATACATAAATGTATTTTCCTTCGGTTTTATTTCTTGCATTTTTTGCGGTTCACCTTCACCTATTTGAAGAAGGTTATTTTACGTTCGGAATGCTATTCATAGCTGGGAGGGGAGAGAGAGAGAGAGAAAAATAAAGAATAGGAGAGGATAAAAAACGGAACCACTTCAAAGATGTTTATTAAGCTCTTCTGTCCTGAAGCTCTTTATCACCATCTTTCTTTCACAATTTCCTTTAATATTTTCTGAAAACCTGAAAAATTTCCTCGAATCAAGGTCTTTATAGTTGCAATTGGAGAACGAATGAATGAGTGTGATAGGACTATAGAGGGAAAGAGAAACAGAGATATACATACAAAAGCGAACCTAAGAGAGCTCAGGAAATTTGTTCATTCGCTCGCCAATTTGTAGTCCAATCTGGGGAAGTTGTTGAAACAATTTCCAAAAACTTCCGAAAAAGTATGCAAATGAGCCAAAAGAATGAAATTGGACTTTTCCATTCATTTTCCTCTTCTCCTCCTCCTCCTTCTTCTCCTCCTCGATGTAACCGAAAGCTCTCGGAGTTTAAACTCCAATTAGGGAGAAGTTTTGCAGGAAAAGGATTTGCGAGGCGAACCTGAAGACGACACATGAAAGGACTTCGAGGGCAGGATCTGTCGAAGGTCACTCAATGTGGGTGGGATGGGACGCTCCATATGGGGCGAGAGGTCATTTGATGCGTAGTAAAATGACTCGATTTTGCGCAAAAGGACTTGATTCGACACAAAAGGACTCTAATTGTGCAACAAAGGCGTATCGAACTGAGGGAAGTGTCCTTAATTAGGTATTTTTTCTCTCTCTATCTTTATGTGTTTGATTGATTTATTCGCTTCCATTTTATCTCGTTTGCTCTTGGATCTCGTTTTCTATTGCATTTCATTCACTTTTCATCTGACTTTCTCTATCAGAGTGAGATGAAAAGGTTAGGTAGTGTCTTCTGACTTGTGGTGAAATCTTTTAAAGAATTCCGAAAACGCGAAACAAGAGCCGAATGGAGAAAACTCTCTAGAAAATGGAGAACAGCGAAACGCCATTAAAGGACGAGAAGGAGTGGAGAGAAAAAATGACTCGAAGTTGAAACCGGAAATGAATGCAACACTTGACATACGCTGGCCGTCCCGACGCCATCTTTCAACCGAGGTCGCTTCGCCTCTTTCCCACTCGCTCCCTTCACTTCACTACGATGTGTTCTTCTCTATTATTCTCTCTCTCTCTTGTCGCGCCACGAATTTCGCTCCACTGGTGCTGTCGCGTTCACTTGGCTCGCTCTATCTCTTTCCCTCGCTGGTCTTCTTCGTTGCGCTCTGGCTGTCATGTAACAAAGGAGGATATCCTTAGCAAATACTCCTGCTCCTGGCGAGGATGTGCAGTCAACCAAAGGCAGCGACAGCAACAGATTTGAAATGTTTGCAACGAAAACAGTCGTTGTGAATGGAGGGAGACAGAGAGAGAGAGAGAGAGAGGGTGAGACAGCGTGAGAATGAGAAAGGAAAACGGGATTCAAATAATTTACAGCAGTTGGAGTTCGGTGTGCATTTTTTCACCGAAATTGTTTAATTTTTCTTCATCCAACGAGAAGAAGCGTGAATAAATAAGAAAAGACGACAAAACAGAAATGAGTTTTGCATTGCATAGCCTTTGGGGTTTCATGGGAAATTTAATGTTTGGTTTTTGTTCTCGATCTACCACATTGAGATATGTGGCTATGAATGTTTCACAATGAATGGATTTTGAACATTTCATAACATTCATGAAAAGGAGAGATACACAAAGTGTGTGATAGACGGAGACAAAAGGACCTCACTTGTATTGATCTGACCTGACCACAAATGTCTTTTCTTTAATTTTTCCCATCCTGTCTTCTCTTAGAGGAAACTAATAAAATTTCTTGCCTGAAAAGGAAACGGAAGTTGAAAGCACAAAATTTGCATATGTGTATGAGAAATGCGTCTGAAACAGATGGACGGGCAGAAAGACGGACAGACAGACAAAAAGACGGACAGCCAGACAACAGAAATAGAAAATTAGCTTACCATGTCTCAAGTCAGTTTCTCTAAATTTGTTTATTTGTTTGTTTGACTGTGAAGCCAATAACAAGGACGAAAGGAAAATTTCTCGGAAAATTACAACGAAATCGATTGCATCAGTATTGTTGTTGTTGTACTTTGGAAATTATTGTTGGTGTTCTATTTTTGTCATCATTGTTGTTGTTTTCGGGACAACCTTTGTTGTTGGGAGGAAAAACCCATAATGAATTCGATGTGAAATCGGTCAAATCGTTCACAAAGTTGTCAAAGACGTAGTCAGCAGCAACAAAAACATTAACAAAAGCTACAAGAACAACAACGACAACATAATCCTCGAGAACAAAAACGACAAACTTGACCTCAAACAACAACAGTAGCCAAACGTAAATCTAAAGGAAAACAGTAATCAAAAAGCAGAAACATGAACATCAATATCGAGATATTTTTGTTGTTGCTATTATTGTTTCCATTGTTCTTCATATTGTTGCTATTGTGGACAACATGACCTTTGTTGTTGTCGACATCTCATATATAGTGTCATTGTTGTTACCAAAACAGTTGACAAAATTGTCGACAAAGTTTCGACTCTAATTTCATGCTCATGTCTTAATCATGCACGCAACACAATCACGAGATAGACAAATGGCTAGACAGACTGATGGACGGACAGCTACATAGATCGACCCACCGTCGGGTAGATAGATAAATGGCCACACGGAAAGACAGATGAATACAAATGAGTGATATTCAGAATAAAAAGATGCTACGATAAACTCATGTTTAGACAGATCAAGAGCGAGAAGAGAAAGGTAATGAGAATAGCAGAGAGAAAGAGAATGACAGAAAGAACGACAAACAGATTGATGGACGGACAGAGCATCCACACAAATATATATTTCTCGGTATTCATTATCCTGCCAATTTTGTTGCTGTAATTGTATTTGTTATTCCTTGGTTATTAAATCATTCTTATACAAAATTCCTCATTGTTATTGTTAATATAATTTCTATTATAAATATTTGTTGTAGAAGACATTGTTGTAATATGAATAATATTTTGTTGTAATAATACTGATACTTTGTTGTAATGTTTTGTTGTTATTATGTGTATGTATGTTTTTGTCATGATATCTTGTTTCTTAATCATAAGCTTGACATTTGATGTAATTAAATATTTGGCTCGTCTGAAACTCATGAATACAACTATGGTTACCTGAGGGTTGAGAGAAGAGGAAGAAGCACAATGGAAATTCCTCGAACCATGATCAGTGGGCATCGCTTAAGGCACCATTGTTTCCATGCTCTTCCTCGTCTTGTCCTGACAGCAGCCGGTCTTTGGTCTACCTTCGCTTCGTTGATGCTCATTTTCACTTCCGCATAACCTTCTCTATCTTTGTCTCTCATTATCTCTCACACTTTCTATCTTCCTCTCTATTACTCTCTAATTTGCCTTCTATCTCTGCCTAATTGTCCTGATATCGTAATGATGATGATGATGAGGCTAATGACTCTGATGAGAATAATCATTGCCCCGAGTTCCTGAGAAATATGTTTTCAATTATAACGACAGTTGTGGCTCCCTCTCGTTCTCTCAGTGGGTCTTTGACCACTCACTCTCCCGCTGTCTCTGTTGCTCTTTGTCCACATGTTGCTGCTGCTGACCCACAGTTGGTGTCCTGTCTTTCTCGAGGAAGGATGCACGTGCCAAGATTTCCATGAAATATGTTTCAATTTGCAATCCTTGCGCAGCAGGGAAGCTCCGATGTCTCTCCATCTTCCTCGATCTCATCCTCTTTGTCTCTCTGTCAACCTCCTTCTCACTCTCTACTTCTTTGTCTCTCTCTCAACCCCTTTGTCTCTCTCTCTCTACCTCTATGTAGCTCTCCCTACTCGACTTTCTCTATTTCACTCCCCTTACCTCCCATTCATCAGCCTCATGACAGCTTCTCAGCATATTACGATGTCCTTTGGCTCTCATTAGGGCGACATTTGGATTCACAATAAATTCAGACATCTGACTCGCCCTGGTGTTAGGTCATCATTCGCAAAGTCTTCGACATATGAATTGAATTTTACAATTTTCCACGAATCAAGAAAATTATCTTCAAGAAAAACCTTCCATGGAATCCTTCGTCATTGGAGTATTTTCCAAGATAAAAAGACATGAGATGAAGGGACGACATGTTTCTTGAAGGCAATGGCCAAAGGACGAACGATGAGAGCCAGCAACACATGGCCATCCATTAGCAAGGTATCGAACTACTTTATACGAGGATAGAAGACGTTAGAAGAGTTGAAATCGCTAGGGAATCTGGGTCATTGGCAGGAAGATGCAAGTGCTCGTGGAGGCGATTGGTCCAGGTGGTGTTGGAGAAGATCTGTCGATGACGAGGGTCAAAGAAATCCCAATGACGCAGACGACGACCACGACATCGACGACGACAACGGCGACGACCACGACATCAACGACAAGGATGACGACAATGTTGGCGATATCGCTTGTCGTTAAGAAGTTGCTGCCGCCGAGGGACCGACGACGACGAAGAACATCTGAGGGCGACGTCTCGGGCTCATCGAACGCTGCAACCACGAAGCGAAGGCAACTCGAAGACGACGACGACGAGCAACAACAGCTGCTGCAACGAAATGCAATTTAGGATGCGAGGTTGGCAACGCTCGAAGTTAATGCATTGGGAGTGGTGAGAGAGAGAAAGAGACGAAGACCTATCGTGACAGGTGGTCGTGGGCGTGGCTGGGGTGGGCGGCAAATTGATATAAACGCCGGCTGCTGATAAATTAAGCAGGCGGCGGCGACGAAGGGCCTCGTCTCGCAGGATCATGAGGAGGACGAACGAAGGACCACCGACCAACGTTAGAAAACCGAAGATGCTGGTGATGAAAGAGGTGTTGTTTTTGTTATTGTTGGTTGTTTTCTCGTCCTCCGCTGCGAGGTGTTGTTAAGGGACTAAGGAGCGATTGTTGTTGTTGGTTTTCTTGATGATTCCTCGTGCAAGATGTTGATGTTGCTTGTGGAAGTTGTTGTTGCTTCCATGTGGAAGTTGTTGATGTTACTCATGCAAGTTGTTGGTGCTGTTGATGATGATGGAGAATTTTCTTCGTTCCAATAATGGCCAAAGAGTTGAAGATGGGGGGGAAGTTGTTCGTGTCGATGATGGTGAGGAGAGATTTGGTGTTGATCATTGGTGGGTGAGGGCAGGTGAGGTGTTGATGGCGAGTTGAGGAAGGTGAGGTGAGCTGTTGATGGTGAGTCGAGGAAGGTGAGGTGAGCTGTTGATGGTGGTGTCGCAGGTGATTGGAATGTTATCAATATCAATAAAGTTGGGATTAACGAACTTTTCCCACGGGCTAGGGGGAGACCAAAGAAGACTCTTGATGAGACTCATGAGCTGGGAGGAACTTTAAGCAATGCAAGGAGCAGCTGATTAGGGAATTTACTTTATATTTGAAACTTTCAGTTCTATTGTATGTACTTGGTAGAGAATATAGATTCTCTGGTTTATGATAATAAGTAATGATAACAATTTTATTCACAAATTTTTGTATAATTTTACAATTATATATGTTATATGTTATATCGATCCACTCGATTATATCGATCCACTAGCTCATAATAATTATTCTTTTCTCTCCAAATATCCTTCTTCATCTATCCTCCTAATTATTTTTACTCCGGAAAATTCCGACCTCTTCAATATTTTACCCTTCTCAACAATTAAACTCTCTCTTGTACTCTCTCTCTTTCCCTGGTCTCCTCTCTATCGTCCTCCCTTTTTTCTATTCTCTTCCCTACTTGAAAATATTGAGTTAAGAAAATGAGCCATTGCTTTCATTTCTTTCCTTTCTCCCCCTAAGACCTACGTCCTTGTTCCATTTTCTCTTTATTCCCTTCTTCTTCTCCTCCGATATTCAACCTCCCTCTGGCAAAGGTCGAACGATGCTCCAATAATTCCCCTCCTATGGGACATTTTGCAGTAGTGTGTGTGTGTGACAGAGAGCGAGGGAGATAGATAAAGAAAGAAAGAGATAGAGAGAGAGAGATGGGAAGCTGTTTAAGAAAACTATCGAAGCTAGGAGAGGAGTTGCTTCAATTACCAACGATGGATGTCGTTGCATCTCACTCTGTCTCTCTTCACTGCCATCATTCTATCGCACTCGATTGTCTTTGCTCTGTCTCACTCACTTTCTCGCTCTCTGTCTTTTTTACTCCTCCCTGTCGCTTTTGGTTTTCTCTGTCGCCTTCGCACTAAATTAGAGGAAAAACGCAGTAAATTTTCAATGTTCTCCCGTTCTCGTTCTTGTTGTCTTTTTCTCGCTCGCTTTATCTTCATCTTTGTTCAACTCTTCGTTGAATGTCGTTGGGCGTCAGTGTGTGCGTGTGTGTGTGTGTTGGGGAGTTTGGGAGTATATTAGGAGTACATGTGTGCGTGTGTGTGTGTGCTTCTGCATTAAAGTTAAGTACTTTTCCTTGTTGTTGCCTTGTCTTGTCTTGAATCGTTGCGTTTGGTGCGAGGATCTTTCTGTGTGTATGTGTGTGAATGTATGTGAGAGTGTGAGTGTGTGAGTCTTGGGAAGTTGGAGCCCTGGCTCTATTGCATTTCGTGGCCACGACGTCTGAGGACATGGAGTATGTTGTGGCAACTCCAAGGACGAGAGCCAGAGATGAGGACAAAAGACAAGGACAACTTCCGCCGAAAGGCAAGAAGAACCTCCGAGAGAGAGAGAGAGAGAGACGAAAACGATACCCCAACCGAAAGATGGCAGAAAAACGAGGATGACAAGGGGAGCGAAGCGAAAGACCGAAGAAGAATGCGTCGAATGCAACCAAGTTTCCAAAGAACGATGCAAAGACGGAGACGTGCGAACCACCGACCCGCAGAGACATCAGTGGCGAGACACGTTCTTGGTCCCTCAACAAACACACACACACACATACATATATGGACATAAATTAAAGTAGGCACGCACACACACACACTCGTATACATTTGCAAGTTTGTTTAATTTATGAATTATGTCAGCTTTCGCACGATGCGGTAATGAAGTTAGCGAATTTAGCCAAAGTTCAAATTAGATAAATAATGAGAGCCAATAATGAGGAGGGATCCAGGACCCTCAGTGGTAACCACAACGACGATAAGATGGATGCGAATTAAAAGGAAGTTCGTTTAGTTCGTCTTCTTTAAGGATGTGCGTTTATGCTTGAAGGATATTTTCCAAGAAATTAAGAAATTGGTTAACTGATGATTATTCTCATGATGGTTCTCAGCTTTATCATCATTTTGTTTCGAAAATTCTCAAGAAATGTTTCTTTTTCAATCTGCATATTTTTATCATTTGATATTTATTTTTCGACAATTTCCAACATTGTTTACCGATAGTTTAAGACCGATCATCATCTGCATTTAGGTTACAATGTAGAATATTGTCATCCTTCAGCCTGGCATCGTTTTGTGGTTTCTCTTCTACATCTCTTCACACAGCCTCTTACACATGCCTTTGATCCGATTTCAGTTCTTCGTTCACAATTTATTGACCAAAGTTAGAGCCACAACCTGTTTGTATCATCTGCCTTAAACTCCTTACCTTCAGTGTCCTTCCTTCGTTTCGGTTTATGTATTTTTCTTCCTCTCTCTCTATCTCTGTATCTTTCTATCTCTGTCTTTCTCCTACGTCATCCATTTATAGCACTCTCCTGGATCTCTGTTGCTTCTCGACGATTCTCGTCGTCTCGTCCACAACACGAAACCCTGTCAATATTTGCTGTCATGTTGACTGGCTCGACCTCGTGTGACTCTCCCTCTCTTTCCTCGTGGTTCTCTTACTCCTATCCTCCGATGCATTCTGTTCTTTCGCTCCAGTCGATTCCTCTTTTTACTCCTCTCGATTCCTTTTTTTACTCCTTCGTTTCTTTTCCTCCAGTCGATTTCGTTGTTGTTTTCCTCCTGTTGTTTTCTCCTCGTTTTTACTTCTCTTTTCATCTTGTTTGTTTCTCCTTTTCACCCCTGACGATTCTTTCTTTTCTTTCCTCACTTCTTCTATCACTACAAGAACCTCTGGCCCTCTCACCTCCTCCCACTCTTTCGATTCCTGTGTCTCTCGCTCTCTGTCCTTCTCTCACTCTTTTTCCACCGGAGGGAATTCGCAGGGAATTGTTTGATTTTCATACAAAATTGCAAATTTCGCACTATTGATGTATTGCCGGTGGTCACAGCGCAAGGACAGACATCTCTGGACAGACAGACAACCGATCGAGGTCGAACGGATGGCAAGTGAGTGGAAGAAGAGAAGAGAAGGACAGACCACGTAGCACAAATGTCTGGGCCAGATAAATGGCAAACAATTGCGGCAACTTAAGGTAAACAGTGCTGCCAGATCGACGCAAACGCACACATGCACCTAAGATAGACACAAACTCACACACTCTCTCTCTCTCTCTCTCTCTCTCTGTGTCCGGAACCTCACACAATCGCACACATTCACACGGAGACGAGAGTAACAATCGCATTTATTAAAAGTTCAAAAGGATATTTGCTCTACTCTCACATGCTCTCTCTCTCTGTCTTTCTCTGATCTCCTTTCTCTACGCTACTCTTCACCTCTCACTCTCTCCTTGCACTCCACTGAGTGCTGCAGGGGACACCAAAGGGCCGCACGCCCCCATTCCTCTCTCAGACAATGATCTGACCTATATTGAACCAGGACAACCGACATCCTGACAGAAGGAGAGAGAGGTATGGTAGATGCAGAAAGGGGAACGAGAGGAAAACGCGTTGAAATTTATGCACACACATACACATGCATCAAGAAGATTTATGTCCTCAGAGGGGAGCGAGGGAAGGAGAGAGAAACAACTGGGTGCATTGATTGGGGGTTGATAGTGGGCTCGGTCGACCTTCCATCCGACGAGGAACAGAAAAAGAAAGAGAGAGACACACAGACAGAGAGAGAGAGAGAGAGAAAGATAGAAGCAATCCATGGCAAATATAAAATATTTGTCCTTTCCAATCTTCTCCTTCAAACCTTTTTGCTTTAATTTCCTTTTATTCAGAATTTTTTAATTTCTTATTTATCTTTTCTCTTTCTGTCTGCGTCTGTGTCTTCTCTTCTGTATTTTTTCTGTTATATCTATTTCTCTTCGTTTCCTGTATCTCTTTATTTTCTGTCTCTATCTCTCGTTCTCTGTATTGCATTTGTCGTCGAGTCCTTTCAACTCGCCTCGGGCATGAAACGAGACATTTTATTACATCCTTGCAGAATTGATTGTTCAATATCCGTTGGCACTCGATTGATATTTATATTGCTTGCCCATGTATGTGTAAGTGTGAGTTTGTGTGAGAGAGCGGAAATATTTTAATTTATGCTCCAAATGTTGTGATGAAGTAATTTGTTCTCTCCATAAGATAATATGCTACTTTATTATCAGAATACTTCTTTGACCTCATTTCAATGAGATTCTATCTTCAGGAAAATTAAGATTCCTCTTTATCGACGTGATAATCTTCGTCTTAATGTCATGACAATGGTACTCAATCTGACGTGAACATTATCAATTAGTATCCTTCTTACATTTTCCTTTATCGCACACCTTTGATCTCTTCTGTCTCTTTCTAATCGATTGCTAATCTCATACACTTTACGGATTGAATATTCCGCTCCATAATGCTTGGTGTCTTAAGGCTTCGCTGATTCGAAGAGCTTCCTTTACAATTATAATCCCTCAAATAATTCTCAAGAATGAGTGGTTTTTCACTCTCTCTCTCTCTCGCTGTATCTATCAACGAGTCATGCTCCATCCTTTTGGCTCCCTGGTGCCACCTTTCGTGGTGAAAACATGGGATTTATTTCAAGGCGGTGAATGCTAAAAATACCTCCGGGCATTGTCAACGCTGTTCATCGCCACCAGCAGCTGACACCGTCTCCATTGCTTCCACCACTTCCGTTTCTTTGGTTTTCGCTTCCGTCTCACTCCACACTTTCCAGTGTCATTGCCATGAAATCCCCAACCACGCTACATGGCAATAGACTTAGCGGCTCCATGTTCTAAGATCTCCTCATCGTCCTCGTTGTCGCCAACGTCGTCGTCGTCGTATCTGGTGACAACATTGTGTCAATGGAAAGTGTTGCTCTTCGGTGTAGTTCTTGTTGTCGGTGTCAGGAACCACACCGCGTGCTGTTGCTGCCACTGACGGCGACGGTCGTATCTGCAGACTCCATTTTGCATCTTTGATATCGCAACTAACCGAAGGTATTAAACGAGCTTTGCATACGATTCCCCAGTTGAAGCAGTAGCACCCATCGTCAGAGTCTCCAACCAACAGCAGCATCCTGTTGCTGCATGAGCATCGAATTCTCCTTCAGAAGAGAATTCCTAAAGCATGAGCATCGACTCGGATGTCGCTGGTGGATTGGGAACAAGTGCCTGAAAGTATTATAAGGAGTAGAATACATTGAAGCTACTTGAGTTGAGTGGGAAGCACTTGAGTAAGGAATTTCTTACTTAAGTTATTCAGAGGATATATTTTGGTATTTAGGAAAAGTCATTCAAGTTCATGGAATAGACAATTAGTAGGGAATTATGGGTATTAAATAAAGGTGATGATAAATAGTAGTAAATATTCATATACAATTGAAGCTCTTTCTTCAGGGATTCAGATTATGTATTTTGGTATTTAGGAAAAGTTCTTTGAGTTGGTTGGATAGTCAATTAGTAGAGAATTATAAGTGTATCATAAATTGATGATTACAAGACTTATTGTCTATTGTCAATACCTAATGTTCCTCCGGAAATAATAGAAGATATAGTGATATACTATTTTGATTCTGCTTAATTCTAATTTAATTGAGTGAGTGCTAATCTAAGATCCCAACTTACTCCAAAGTTCTTCAATTGGCTTCGAATACTCCGCACCCTACTTTGATTCCCTTGCGTGCAGTTAATTGCCCGACGGCAACAATGTGACGACAAGTGGCCAATGAAGTGGGGACAAAAGTTCCGAAATGAGCTTGGAATGGCGTGAATATCTCGACAAAATGGAACAGATACCATCAGCAGGAGCGTGCTGTTAGTCGAGGTCATTCGATCGATGAGGTGAGAGAGAATTCTCAACATTCATTCAGATGGTGATAATATTTTCCCTGAAAATGTCCAACAATTGATGAGATGGAAAGTGAGGTGAGAGTCGACATCATTCCACATAATCGGCCATTAATTATTTACTCCGGAATGGTTTTGTTCGATGGTCGATCGTCTGGCTCTCCATACCTCGTGGCCACTGAAACAATTTATTTTAAGCGCCCGACTTTAAAAACCTGTCTGAGCCAAATACCATCTCTACCACTAACTTCCCACCCTTTGGCTCTCCCCATTATGCAAATAGTTTTCAAATACCACACGTCGTTGCCTCCACCACGACTCCCTCTCTCTTTGTCTGTCTCCTTCTCTCACTGGAAGTGGTCAACATGACCTGAGCTTGAGCACCGTTCGCCTCATCCCTACTTCCCCATATTTATGACCCTGTCCTTGTATCTCGGCGCCCTTCTCTTCCTTGTTTTCTATCCACCATTCTGCATTTCCTCCGCTTACTCGGACACAGGGCTGTAGTAAAACATTTAAAAATTTACCCAGCTGACCATCACTTATACACGTCCAACAAATCCATTGCATACCAATCTGAGCCCATATATCTTCCCACACACACACACCCATGGCCGACCGACTCTTTGGCTTTCGACTCGGACACGGACTCATCTCCCTTTACCTGGTCCCACCTTCTATTCTCCCCATACTACCATGCTATGGATAAAGCTTAACCTTTGCCATTCTTCTCTTCTTTCCAGATGCGAGCCATGGTCTACGGCTGGTCGAGGTACGAATACCGAACTACGTGATTAAGGGTTCGGCAGCGCAATTGGAATGTCTATACGATCTCGATGGAGAGGCTTTGTATTCGGTGAAGTGGTACAAGGACGGCAATGAGTTCTATCGATACGTGCCGAGGGATATGCCACCGGCACAGACTTTCCTACTTCCAGGAGTCTCAGTCGATGTGAGTATACAACGATGTTGAACAAATAAATTAGCTGGTACTGTGAGAAATGTCAGATGATGGTGTAGAGATATTGTTGATTTAAATATATTTTTCTATCCATTATTTTCTTTATTGAGTCTATTCACCTATATCTATACTATATCTATACATCTATACTTTCTTTTACTATACTTCTATATCATAATTCTATACTATAATTCTTTACTATACTTCTGTACTATACTTCTATACTATATTTCTGTACTATACTTCTACACTATAATTCATTACTATACTTCTGTACTATACTTCTTTATTATACTTCTATTATATACTTCTGTACTATATTTCTATACTACTTCTGTACTATACTTCTTACTATACTTCTATACTATCATTCATTACTATACTTCTCTATACTTCTTAACTATACTTCTGTACTATACTTCTATACTATACTTCGATACCTTCATCTTCCTTCATACCTCTACCATTATCGTACTCTACCTTTCTTTCGCACATCGCACATTTTCTAAGTGTGCATGTGTGTGTATTTGAAACCTAGACGAAACTTATTTATCAATAATCTATTCGGGGTGCTTTTACGGTTCCGGGTGCGAAAGTTTAAACCCATACATTATTCGAGTGGGCCAGAAAAGGGTCTGCTTTCTGCCTGCCCAGCCTGCTAGTCTTTTCGCCTGCCCTCCAGGCTTTTATTCTACTACTTGGCTTCACCCCATACCTTGGTTTTTAGTCCTTCACTAAGTGAGTTTTGTTTTTGTAGTGGTTGGGTGTTTGTTTGTTTGTTTTGGTTCGGCTGTTGTTGGCCATTTGTTGGGCGCGTAGAGCCACCATAACCGCCATCATGTGATGTGAGTGGTGGAGAACCCTGAGCAGAAGTTGTGTGCTTCGTCTTGTCCGTCCGTCTGTCTGTCCGTCCGTGCGTCCTTTCGGTTGTCTGCTCGTCCGTCCTCTTGACTGTTGGCCCGTCCCTCCTAATGGCTCTTTGTTCGCAAGTTAAGTGTAATAAATTGCACTTGCTGCTGCCTCCGCTGTCCGCCCTTTCTCTCTCTCTTTCTGTCTCCCTCCTTTGTTGCTGCTCTTTTTGTGCCGCACATTTTCGCATGCACATTTTTAGCCATTTTCGAAACTTCTCCTCCCTTGCGTTGGTATGGCTTGGTCTGCAACCGGATATTGTTTAAGGGTAATCGATTTTACCGGTATCTCTCCCATTGATGATATGACCTGGTCTCCGCCGGCCCATGGACGAGAAGTGAGAAGGACGTCCGATGTTTGCTCTCGTCTCGTGGTTGCGGTTTGAAATTGTTGCAAAGGTTACCGGTTGTAGTAAAGAAGTTATAAATTTTTCAAACCCATTTGGATGGTGATGGAGAGGAGAGAGTTATTTTAAAGGGTGGAGGTAGGAAATGTGCCTGCCAGAAAGTGTTATTGTTGTGGTATAGTTATTTAGGCTGCTTTTTGTTGGCGTCCAATGGCTGACTGACCGAGTTTTCGCAGAGAACAATTGGAGGAGAAATTGGGGTGACGTTTTGAAGGATAGGCGATAGTTTATCGACAGATTGGTAAAGTTCTTGCTTGCCCGGGGAGGTTCTAAAACCTCTTATATTGATGAAGAGTATTTTAACCTCCTTTTTGCAGCACTGCTTTATCGACGAAATAATATATGACTCTCCGACCTCGTAATTCCATAATCGACAATGCAGTTTCTCCCTCGCCGACTACTTGAGAATCCTCAATTATCTCTAAAGTAGCGTTCATGAAACCACTTATGAAATTAATTTGAGGATAAAAACTTCTCCTGCGTTTCTCCCCCTCAGAGCTGCTCGACTTTCTCCCCATCACTTTGGCGGGTCTGTCGTTTGTCGATAAAGCAGCTCAATGGTTGGTCTATAAGTAAAACGAATTGCTTCATCCTGCTGCATCAACTTATACATGGAGCAGATCCTTCACGCACAGCCACCAGAAGGAAGAAAAGCCATTTCCTTACGACCGTCTTCTCCAGCTCTCTCACTCTCTTCCCATCTCACTCTCTCTCACTCTCTTCCCATCTCACTCTCTCTCTCTCTCACTGTTCTGCTTTGTGGAAGCCCCGCTTCGTCTTCGTTGAGTTTTTTTCTCCTTCAAAGCAGGACGTAATTCATGGATTCAGCTTTCAAATCGAATCCTTCGAAATAAATTTCGAGGGTCGATCGTGATTCGCTCTCTCTCTCTTCTCTCCCTTTGCTCATCTCTCTCTGTACGTCTTCGACTGAGCTTGGCGGCGAATTCGAGGTTTAGGAAGAGGAGAGGGTTTTGAAAAAGCCACTTCATCAAAAAAAGCGCCGAAGCTGCATGCGATTGCAACGCAATTTATTCGTCTGCTGGGCGCGATTCGCCTCGACTCGACTCGATGCCATGCGATGTTTTTGCGATGTTCTGCGATACAAGGCAAACGGCTTAAATAGAATTGATTGCAGACACTCAATCATGTTCTCCCCTTTCACCAAAATAAAAATAAAAAAAATCGAAACCTCTTTTATCGACAGCGTCAAGTGAAAGTTTCGTACTTTCCATATATGTTTTTGTATAGTTTTTATTCCATCTATTTTCAAATAAACCAACGTTCATGTTCTAAAAACTTTTATTTCTCTCTGGTTTTTGCTATTATTTGATTTTCTCTAATCTTTTTTTCGTTCTTTTCGTTCCCATTTCAGCTGCACAACTCCAGTGATGCCATCGTGACGTTGCGCAGCGTCAACCTTCAGTCCGCTGGTCGTTTCCGGTGCGAGGTTTCCGGCGAGGCGCCATCTTTCCAAACCGTCACCGAACATGGCGACATGATTGTTGTTTGTAAGTACTTTTTTTTTATTATTATTGTTGCTCCCTTTTTCCCTCCCCGCCCCCTTCTCGGCTGAGTCGATGTCAATTAAAACTTGGCTTCGATTTTAATTTAATTTCACTTCAGTCGTTACTACTTTTTACTACTATTTATATTGTTTTTTGCTCCTCCACCTCCTTCTCCAGTCATTGCTGTTTATTCATCTTTGCATTCCTTCTTCTTGCTGTGTCCTTTTTCCGCTCTTAAGCCCGAGGAAATGCATCTAATTATTGGCAATTGTCCCCTCCCTCACCTCACCCTCTCTCTCTCTCTCCTCGTGTCTTCAATGCGAAACTTTTCATTTATTATCGTTTTCTCAAAGTTCAATCGCGAGTTCGAGAACTTCTCCGCTGACTTCCATCGAACATTCCGGCATCGCCTGCTGGCAGAGAGACTGAGGAACGAATTCCGAACCCCCAATGAGCAATCCGTCACTCTTTCTGCTCTTCACGTCTCTTTCTTTCCTTCCCTCTTCTTCTCACGGTGCTCAGTTAAATCCCTCGCCTTCGATTTTAATTACTTTACACTGCAATTATGCGCAAATGGAAATTGATCACGACTTCAACTTGAATTCCTTCGCACCCTCCCATCTATCACAAAACTTGAAAATTGCTCTAACTAAAGTTCGAGGTCGGATTCCCAGAGCTGGGAATATTTTCCATGTGAAGAAAGCTGAAGTTGTTTTTTTGTATTTATTTATTTTTTCTGAGATGATAGGGAGTAGACAATTTCTGAAAAATTAAACAATTTTGTATTGATTTTAATTGAAATTAATATCTTTTAGATCTCTGAATTTTTTTGTAAATTAAGTAAAAAATTTATTTAATATAAATAAGAAAACAAAAATAATGTAATATAATTTATAAATATTTTCTGATTTTTTTTTTATCCATTTTCCATATCATATCTTCTCCATTTCCTCGTGTTGTTTGGTAAATGAAAATCATGTCCTTCGTCCTTTGGTTTGGAAAAAAATGAACCGATTGCAATTAAAATTGAACAAAAGGTCGTTGTTGATTGTGTTTTATGGTTTTCTTTTAATTCGAGGCTTTATTTTTTTTCTTTATTTGTTCGTTCAATTCGTGTTTTTGCAAATTTATTTGCCGTGTAAATGTTTGGAAACAGAAAGAAAACATTTACAAAAACCAACAACAAGTAAAACAAGAAACACTTACAATAACAACCAGATCAGTAACAACAGGATCAACAAAAACAATATCAACAACAACAACAAGATCAACAAAAACAACAAGTGCCGGAGTGACAAAAAGGACATTTAAAATTTCAACAGAAAGACAAGCACGAGCTCTCAGAGAGGACAGCAAAAACAACACTACAGAGCGATCAAAGAGAGAGAGAGTGGTCAAAGAGTTAAAAGAGTACAGGAGGAGAAAGGAGAGGAACAACTACAGATGAAATGAAGTGTGAGAGAGACAGAGCGACTCGACCGCAGCCATATTGAAAGCTCTGGTCAAATTGTAATTGCAATTGCAATGCTGCTGACGCCTTTCGCTCCACGTTGTTGTTGGATTTGTTTTTATTAAACTTCCATCCTTTGTTTGGACACAATTTTTATTGTCGTTGTCCTGTTGCTGTTACTGTTTGTCGTTGTTTTTGTTTTAGTCTTGTTGTTGATTTTGTTGCCCAACCCAACGGTGGCAAACTTTCGGCCATGGCGACGACAATCGACGAAGGACGTTCTTTAATTTAAGTTTGTTCCATCATTTCCTGTTGTCGCAGTTTTTTATTCCCTTTCCTTGTTATTGTTTTTGTCTCTTCTTTCTTCCTTTGGCTTGTGTAATTTTATGTTGTTTTTATTTTTTCGCAAGAAATCGAAGTTTTTGAAAAATTGGCTCAAGTTGTGAAGGAATGAAAAAACAAAAACAATGCATTGTTTTGCCATCAATGAAAAGTTTCCTTCTTTTCTCACTATTTTCGCTTCTTCTCTCGTTATCTTTTACTCCCTCTCTCTTTCTCTCTCTCTGTCTTTCTATTTCTCATTCCATTTCAATTTCTTGTCGCGGATACTTTAAAATAAATAAAAACTCTCGTCTGCTGCGAGTCTAAAATAATAAAAACTTCTAGTGGAATAGTGCGACAGAGAGGGACTCACCTTTGTCTTCTCTTTCTATCTCACCATCCCCTGTTGAAATCATCTCTCCCCTCTCCTTTTCTCTCTCGAGCCGGGAGCAGCCACTTTATTTCCACTTCCGTCTCTGCATTTGTTTCACTTTGTTTCCACTTCCGTTTCGTTCACTTCCTTTCGCTCGCTCCCTCTCATCATTTCCTTTTCTTCGATCGTTCAACTCCGTCCTCTGTTTATCTTATTCACTAGAGAGACAGTGACAGTCTATTCCAACTGTCTATCTCTCTCGCTCTATCTGTCGGTCTTTTTTTCTATCATAATTGTTTCACTTCTGTCGTGCATTCTCTTTCTTCGGAGTCTTCCATTTCGTCATTGTCGAATATTGAATTTCCGGTTTTCACATTTTCGCAAAACTTACGGTAAATTAAATTTTGCACAGCTTCCCGTAGTCGTCGTCATTGTCTCATCCCATCTCTTTCACTCTTCAAAGCGAAGCGAAACAAAACATTCTGTTCTCTATCTCTTTCTCTCAACGGTTCGAAGCCAAACGACAGACGTCGATTGTTTTTCTCTCGTCTGGGAGCCGAGGAAGCAGGACTCGGCTTCGTTTCCTGGCTTGCTGCTATTTTCCAACACAACCTATTTCTTTCTCTCTCTCTGTCTTTCTCACTCACGCTCTTTCTCACTCTCTCCATAGCTCACACCGTGTCTACCTTTCTCCATCCTTTGTCTCTGCTGCAGTCGCAAAAAGAGCCTTCGATGGAAACTTTTGTCATTTTCCAAAACTAACTTTCGCAAATTTCCCATCTCTTTTTTCATTTGCTCCTTTTCAAAGGAAAAAAAATGGTTTTGATTGAAAAATGTCTCTTTGGAAACTTGTCTTTTTTTACGAAATACCGAGATAATGTTTTTATTTCAAAAATTTTACAAGTGAAATATTTATTTAGAGAATTTTCTAAATATATATATCTTTGTTAAAAAATGCTTAGTTGAAAAATTAAAAAATATCAACAAATCATCATATAAAAAAATATGAGTTGACAAAATCCCAGCTTAATTAAAAAATATCCTTTTGTTTTTCATAAAAATTGCTTTATTTTCATATAAAATTTTCTGAAATTCACATCAATCCTCTCTTTCTCGTTGCAGCCCTGCCAGATCAGGGACCGCCAAAGATCAGCGGCGGTCGTCCTCGCTACCAGATCGGCGACTGGGTCCGCATCAACTGCACCGCCGGCCGCTCCAAGCCCAGTGTCCAGCTGACGTGGTTCGTCAATGGGGAGCCGGCCGAGCCCCACATGTTGCGCAAATACGACACCATCGTCTCGGGCCGCGAGGGTCTCGAGACCTCTGTTTTGGGCCTGCAGTTTCGCGTCGATCAGCATCACTTCCGCAATGGCGACATGAAATTGAAGGTGAGTTTTGTTAATATCCTTTTTCACGTATTTTTCTGTTTTTTTAAACTCCTTTTCATTTCAATTAATTAATTTTTTTTTTTAAATATTTTTTAATTGAATTATTTTTACAGTTTTTTATGTTTTAAACTAATTTTAATTTTTAACTCATTTTATAGTTGAGTTTTTAAATTTTTTCAAAATTTCTTCGTTCTATCTCAGTTGTCTTAATACCTGTCTTAATATCTTTCTTCTCTCTCTTCGCAGTGTGTCGCCAGCCTGTCGACCTTCTATTGGCGCAGCAACGAGGAGTCCGTCGAGGGCGATCGCCCCCAAAAGGCACCCGTCCTCGAGTCGCGCGAAACCGTCTACGCCAGCAACTCGCGCGCCGATCCCGTTCAAGGTATGTCATTCCGGGAAATATTTGTTACCAAAATCTTATCGTTTTTCATTCAACCTCAAAATGCAGCCAGTAGAACGGATTCGGTTGTTGTGGCGAATGCGCCCGGTTTATTAATGTTGCTGCTGCCGGTGGCGATTGTTGTGTGCGGCTGCTTGGAGCAGCTTCACTTTATGCAGCATTTGTTTGTGCGACAAATATTGTGTCAGCGGCAACAACAACAACAGCAACAGCAGCACAAGCAACAGCAAAATCAAAAGCAACAACGATTGACACAAGAACAACAACAAGAACGATTGACACAAGAACAACAACAATTGAAACAACACCAAAACGATCAACAACACGAGCGACTCGAGCAACAGACACAAACGAAACGAGCGACAGTCGATGTCGACTCCTCCTCCTCCTCCAACTCCACCTCTTTCACCTCCTCGAACTCCACCTCTTTCACCTCCACTGCTGCTGTTGCGTCATCGCCTCTGCTGCCAATGTTTGGCAACGAGCGGCGGCTGCAGCCAGCGCCGCAGTTGACACGCGTGTCAGCAGCAAACATGTCCTCGTCGACATCCTCATCCTCGTCCTCGGCCACATCGGTGTCCACGTCCTTGTCGTCGTCATCATCGTTGCCGTTGTCTTCGCCTCCTTCGTCATCGTCGTTGTTGTTGTTGTCGTCGTCGTCATCATCGCCATCGTCGTTGTTGTCGCTTTCGCTGTGTGCGTTGTTGTCGTCGTCGTCGTCGTCGATGTCGACGTCGTCGCAGGCGGCGACACGTCAGGGGGCTTTGGGTGCAAGGTAGCTTCGCCCAGTTTCCGCCCCACAGATCGAAGTATTTTAAGTCAAAATTCATTTCCCATTCTTTTTCTTCCAAACTTAACAAGAAAAAAAAATTAAAAAAAAATGAATATAAAAAACAAATAGAAATTAACGTTAAGTTTTATTGTAACTAAAGATTGATGGGAAGAAAAACTGTTATAAAATCAAAAGTAAAAATCTTAAAAAAATCACTATATTTAAAAAATGAGATCTATATAAAAAATATATATCGAATGTATGGAGAAGAAATACAAATTTATGCCAAAATATTAAAAACCAAAAAAAAAAAGAAAAATAATAAAGGAAATCTTCATAATTAATTTTTGACAATAGTTTGAAATTCAAGTTAAATATATATTTTTTTCGATTTTGAAGTACGATTTTTCAAATACTTAATTTACTAATATCAAATTTTCCTATTTATTTCAAATTCATTTCAAAACTCGAAAATCCTATTTATGTTTTAAAAACTCAATATAACTCAATCTATCTATATCAAAAGATAGCACGATTTCCTCCTCGACAGACACGTCGAGAATCATGAATTTAAATAAAACAGATAAGCTTTTGTTTCTTCCCCTAAACATTAAGCAGATGAAAGAGAGAACTATTGTTAAAAACTTAGATGTTCAACGGAAATGAATTCAAAATTAAAACATAAATCAAAAGAGCACACTGATTGTTGTGCGTGAACACGAAATATAAGAAATTAATGTTAAACTAATTATTATAATAGGAACCTAATCAAAATGTGTCATTTAAAGTCATTCTCTTATTATTGCATAAGAAGAACCCAAAAGAGTAAAATTAAAACTGTAAATATTTGTATAAAACCGTAATTAAGTTATAGAGAACAGAATTATACTTCAGTTTAATGGAACAAAAAATCAAAATGAATTTATATACGATTACTACTGCGAAAGAGAGAAAGAGAGCGAAATTTGTAAAATTCTCTTTGTAAAATCTTGATCTCTCGCATAGAGTTCTTGTTTCGTTTTCGTAGTTAGCAAAATAAGTGAAAGCAAAAACATTCAAAATGATTTATGTAAACAGAGAAGCAGAAAAAATAAAAAACTAAAAATCTTAGAATACTTAGATAAGAAACAAAGAAGTCTTGATTGAAACAAACAAAAACATATCGTATATATTGATTGCCAAAGTTTTTCTTTTTCATGTTGATTTATTATCAAAACGTAGAATAAAATATTTTTGGAATTAATTTATATCGCTGAAAACAAAAACAAAGCAGATTTTTAGGAATTTAGCATTTTTATTGAATACAAATAAAATAAAGCTAAAATACGAAGTAATTTAAAGTGAATTAAAGAACAATTAACTTGATTTTTACTATAAACTAAAACATTCCTTTATTTCTCTTATTTCTCCATTTGAAATATTAAAAAAATCAAAATACAATAAATGAAAAAAAAAAAAACAAAATAGCTAGCGAGAAAATAAAAAATCTATAAACTTTTTACCAAGCCATACCAAAACCAGACGAAGAACTCAAGATTTGCATGCGAAATAATTGAAGTTGTGATTAAATCTAATATTTTTTACAGTGTAAATATTATGATTTCTTCAGAAATAAATGGATTTCCCCCATATCCCCCCATGTGTAAATAATTAGTGAACTAGGGATACTTGTACTATATAGAAGAAGAAATCTTATAATACAAATTAATTGATTAAAGTGTATTTTAACTCCTTAAGTCGAGTTCAGACCTCCTCAAATTTAATCGAAGTCTTTTCAATTACATATATACACATGCAAAAAACACAGAGAAACACACACGTACATAGTTATATGTCAAATTTTATTAGTCGTAAGAGAACTTTTAATATTAATACCAAGAAATATATTGTAAGAGATGATAGAAATTAACATGTTAAAATGCAAAGTGAATGTAATGTAAAAATACAAATGAAATTTATTTAAACACATACCATTAAATATTATTATTAACTAAAGTCTAAACTGAAAACTAATTCGAAATGCCATATACAAAGAAACACACGTCGTACATGCAACTTACCAACTATGTGTATAGAGTGGTAACTGTAGTATGGTATATAATGTGTATAATGAGAAGTAATTGAAAGTAATTTTAATTATATTAAAAACTTAACATTCATATGTAAATATTTGAAAACTCAAGAACTAACTAAATGTATATCAAAATGAAAATAAAGTAATAAAAACATTAAATATTTGTTTCAACAACTGGTTTTTTATTTCAAATATTGGAATCGTAGGTAGGTACTTAGTTCCTTGTTCATTTTTAAGTTCGAACTTTTTCTATTTACTTCATGAATAAAATCGAAAAATATTCAAGAAGATCTTCTGCGTTAATTTTTGGGATTTGAAAATCACTTTGATTTTTCAGTCGATTTCGCTGAAACCCTCGGATCCAGAGATTTTCCATCGGGCTCTCATTGAAACTCGGGTCCCTTTGCCACATCCTATTTCGCATGCTTCATTTGCAGCTGCCTCCGCTAAGGGAATCACGTACGATCTCTGCTTCTTCTCCTCCCAACATTTCTTTCCTTTTTTCCATTGCTTTCTTTTCCTTCATCGCTTTCCGTTCCCTTCAATTCCATTTCACTTCCGTGGGGTTCACGAAATGTTCGTAGCGTAGAGGAAATAACTTTCCGCACGTTTCGAAAATAATCAGCATCCCATAAAAAATTCCCGACAAGCAAAAATAGAAACGAACAGAGGGAAAAAGTGAGTCCGGGAGGGATTTTGTTGCCTGCCTGCATGCATGCATTGCCAATATTTTGCATCAACATGTCATGCATCCATCGCATACAGCGGCATCTCACCAATAACAAAAAAAAAAAAAAACACTGCACAACAACAAGTGCAGTAACAACGACAGCAACAACAAGTGCAGTTACGACAACATGAGCAATGATCTAGGATACGATGGAGCGGCGACAACGACATTCGCTGTCCAATTATCTAATCCGGAACATGTCGTCATTGTCGTCGTCCTTTCCATCCTGCCTCTGACTCCTGGCCCTGGTCCCCTCCATCCTGCTGCCTCAGCGGTTGTGACAAAAACCAGGAGTCACCCGAATCCGATGCAGAGCGCTGCCCATGTGGACAGGTAGAATACACCGAGTAGAAAGACAATATACAGCTGGCTTGAAAGACAGAATAGATAGAGAGATTGAGAGACAGACAAACTGATAGATAGAGACAGACAGACACTCAGAAAGACCGAACCGACGGAAGGACAGACGGCTGGAATGAACATGCTCTGCAATCGCTCGAGATAAACTTCAAAACTCCATTGGACTCGTGTGGCTCGAAATACGTGTGAACTGCACGAACTTTGACTCGGTCGAAGGGTGGATGGAGGGAGGTGGCCCAGGTTGAAGAAGGACGGACGGATGTGGACCAGGTCGAAGGGCGACGTCGAGGCTCCGGTCGTTGGGGATCCAACGGTGGGTTGGTTGCATGTATTCCGATAAAGTATTTCATGCAACGCGATGCGAGGCAGCAGCAACTCACGTCTGCAGGCACAGATTAGGATCTTCCCTACCGAATCCTCCGCTCGAAGCACTCTTCTTCAATCAAACTATCTCTCTCGTTCACTCATTCATCTCTATCTCTCCCATTCTTTCTCTATCTCTATCATTCATTCATCTCTCTAACTCTCATTTCTCTCTTCTTTCTTGTTCTCAGTTTTTATTTTGGTTTTTCTGAAATTCCCCTTCAGTGGTTGTTGTGCCCTAGATGAACTCAATTCGCAGATTCACAATAGTCAAACTTAGTTCCCTTTTGCTTAACTGATTCCACTATTGATCTTGGGAAGCTGGGGTTTAATTTTAGCTATATCATCATTGAAATTCTTCTAATCGCCATTATATTCATTCTACTCGTCATTATATTCATTATAAACATCATTAGATTCATTTTAGTTGTCATTGTATTCATTCTCGTCAACATTATATTCATTATAGTCATCATTATATTCATGCTAGTCGTTGTTATATTCATTCTATTCATTATTATCTTCATCATTATCATCATCTATTGCATTCATCGATTGCTGTTTGGTTCCATTCCCACTTTGTACTGGATTTGTTTTCCTCGCATGGTCATCGCTTTTTCCTGTTGCCAACTTTTTCGTTGTTTTCTCTTTTGGCGGTTTCAGCGACCATTGTCCATTTGTTCTTCTCTGCCAGTTGTTGTTGGTTTTATTGCTGCCTTTCTTGTTTCCATTTTTGTTGTTCGAGTTTTTGTCGTCTGAGCGGTTGCCCTCGTTTCTGTTGTTGGATCTTTCTTGTTCGTGTTGTTTTTGTGATGTTACTGCAAATCGCTCACGTGCATTCGCAACAATTCACGTTTTGCCCAAAATCTAAATGATGTTGTGTGCAAAACTTTGACAGTCCTTTTCCCTCGCATACGGAGACAATTTCCTTGTTTTTCCTTCACAGTTTTCCTGTCGGTTTTTCGCTTCCCCTTTCGTTGAATTTTGTCTTAACTTTTTATTGTTTTATGGCTTTATCTCGTTTGTTGTTTTGCATTTTTTCACTCTAGATTTTCTTGTCCATTTCACTTTATATTTTATAGTTTTTCTCTCCCAGTCAGGTTTCTGTTCTTATTATTTTTTTAATTTGAATTTTTCTTTATTTTCTGTTCTATTTTATAGTTTTTCTACTTTATACTTCTGTTGATTTTTTTTATTATATACTCCTGAACTTTTACTTTTCAAATTTTTCTTGTTCCTCATTCTTTTTTATTTGCCTTAGTTCTTTGTTCTCCATCCATTTGCATTTTTTCTCCTTTGTTGGCCATTGTTTGGTCGAGGAGCCACCGGAGGAGATCGAGCGGAAGTTTAAGAGTTTTATCTTGTACGCGGCTTACCTGAGGAATTCCTCACACAAACCATGGTGAGTGCATTTGGCACTCATCGGAGGAATTCAAATGGACTTTAGGTCTAATGAAAAAAACAAACATCGAAGGTGTGGCAAAGGATGGAAGAAAAAGAGAATGTCCGACAATTTAATTCGATATTTGGTCAACAATTTAATTCGGAAAGACAACTAATGAGACGTGGAATTCTGAAGGAATCTGAAACCCTCTCCCAAAGCCTCTGGATAAACAAGTGATGTTGAAATGAAGGATCTTCTAGAGGCTTCTCTTAATCCTCCAAAATACCTCAGCCTTCTCCACGTGTTGTGGAATCCCAAAATGTTGCCAATTAAGCGCCGTCCATTTCTTCCACTTTCTCTCACAAATTGCCGTCGACCTTTGTAATCCACGACATTGCAGTAAATTAAGCTTCTTCCATCCTTCCTTCGTCGAATTAATAACAAACCCGTGGCTAGCATAATATTAATCGTCCTAATACATCCCACTCTTTATTCCCTCGCTTTTCTGGCAAGGGAATAAAATTGGATTCCGAAAAATTTTGTCAAATTAGTAGCAAACGTCAACCGAGAGGCAGGGGCCACAGAGACAGACAGATACAATTTATTGGCTTAAATATTTTGAAGCATCAGGGACTGGATCAGGTCAGAACAAGAGAGGGAAGGCTTTGCACGGTATGTGTGCAAATGGCCAATAAAAGCCTAAGAAAGAACAAGTGAGCAAGAGAAAGAGAGAGAAAGAGTGAGAGAGAGAGAGTGATATAGAGTGGGAGTAAATAGAAGGGAAGAAACTCGCTCACCTTAGCTGAGGAGGGTCAACTTGTCTTTGTGTGTGTGGTTAATTACGAATGTCCTTGGTTTCAACTGACACATAAATCAGATTTGTCAACAAATATTTCTGTCGACAACAAAAATAAGAACAACAACTACTACAACAACAATAACAACTACTGCAAAAGCACGAACAACATCATCAAGAGAGCCAAAGAAAACCTCTGGGTCTTAAGCCAAGAGCAAATTTGGCAGTATTAGACGAAGTCTCTGGCTCTATCTCCATCGTCTTGCAACGTCTCCCTCTTCCTCTCTCTGTCCTCCTCTTTCACCCTCTATCCCCCCCCACTTTTGTGGCCAGGTAATCTAATTGAGACTAGCACATGGTTTTTATGACATGGACATCGCTATGGCGTGTGTTTCATAGCATACTTTTAGGCTTAATACCTTCATTTTAGCAGCTTTCGTTGCTTTGTACTCCGAACGACGCCGGTCAACTCGGGGCTCAGATGGTGGCTTTCATTAAACGCCTTTAATGAGCAGTCCATATGGTCTATTGTAGATTTCTCACTATACTGAATCTCCATCGAGCCCTTCAACAACAACGGATTTTGTTGCAGTATCTTTTTCGAATTTCGTATCCTTTAACAATGACGACTTCTCTTGAAATTCTCTCAGGAAAGTTTCGTGAAGCTTTTCTAAAATTTTCTTCGGTAATAGAAAACTAAACTTTTAAATTTATATCGTCCCATTTCTATGTATTCTTCCTAACCTAGCTTCTTTTCTTTCCATTTTCTTGTTTGCGGAATAAAAATTCTTCAAACGTCTTCAATTCATTTCCAGGAAATTTTTACCAAGTTCTCACTCTCGTTCTCACTATTTCTATCGCTTTTTCTTTCCCCCTCTTCATGTTTTCTGTATGCATTTGGTCAACGATTATTATCAGGTGAAAGGATATACAAACGAGCGAGAAAGATAGATAGACATCGAGTGATTGACATCCAAGTGACACTTCTGGGTTTTTCTCTCCTTTTGTCAATTTGCAAGTAATTATTAACGCTTCAATAACCCGTCTCGTCCTTGGATTCCTGCTATTGCCTCATTATTCCTCTCTGACGTCTCACTGTTTCTCTCTCTCTTTTGTCTCAGGTAGCCACTGATAGAATGAAGGAGGAAAATACTCGGAGTAAATCATCGAGCCGTCGAATAAAAGGTAAGGAGAACGATAAGTCCAGAAAGAAGGCTTCTCAGTGGACACTTTCATTGAAAAAGAGAGAGAGAGAAAGGTGAAGAAAATTCAAGGAGGAACTGAGGTGTGAATGAAGACACCAAGAGTTCTCGGAAAGAGATCTCAAGAACATGAAAGTCTGGGAATCTAGAAGAAATATGAACTGAAAACAGAAAATGTTTCTACTTAAGTTTAATAATAGACAAAATAGAGCAAGTGGATTATGAGGAATAAAGAGACATTAAAAGCGAGAGAGGGAAATTCCAGAAATTAACACTTTAGAATGAAAATGCGCAGATAATAATAAATTAATGTAAGAGGAATTAATTCGAGAGCGTAAAATAAAGCTCTAAATAAACCAAGAGATGAGGAGTTAATTTGCTGGAATCAGGAAGAATTGTGAGAACTGTGACAACTTTTCAATGATTATGAATTTGATGGCCTCGGAGTTTATGGAATGGAATGACAAGATTACTAGGATTAAAACGAATTTCGATTCAATGGCCGGTTCTAGAAATCCGCTTATGAAGGACTAGGACAGGTCCTAAGGTTGCAAAAATCTCAATAGGGAATATCAGGAAAGGATGGAATCTATTTTATTTCTCTTCCTCCCCACTCTCTCACACTGGACACTGGGGGGGACCTGGGGACAGGACTCAGGGGAGGATGAGAACGAGAGAGAGAGAGAGAGAAGAATAGTTTTCCAGAAATGAAATGATTTCATTTCGTTGTAAGAACGTGACATGAAATTGATTACGTATCGTAATCGTAATCGATGCGTGGCTGTAGTCATTGTCAATGTGTGAGTTAAACCAACCAACCCACACACACACACACATGTGTAATGGTGATGGTCACACGTACACACTCACACACACACATACTCAAACACTCGATGCACTCGACTGCTTCTCTAAATGTTGTGTGCGCTCGAGTTGGATGCCAAGGATGCGATGTCGAGCATTTGAGTGGAATCCTTCGATCCTTCGGCTTCGTTGTACTTATTCTATTCTCTCCATCTATATCATTCTCTCTCTCTCTCTCTCTCTCTATCTGTTTCCCTCACTCTTTCTCCTCTCTTCATCACTCTCTCTTTGATTGTCGTTCTGTACATTTGTCTGTCTGTGGGTCGTTGTGTGGGTCCCGTCTGATGTCTGTCCATATCTATGTCTGTCTATTTTTCTGTCTGCACCTCTTGTTGTCTGTCCACCTTTTGTCTGTCCCTTACTCTATCTGTTTGTCTGTCTGTTTGCTCGGATGATTTTGCGAAGATTGCGTTTGACATTGAAGCACGAGATTTGCCAACTATTTTTCCCACTTCTTCTTTCTCACCCTCTCCCACTTTATCTGTGTCGTTCCATCTCTCTTTCGCTTTCTCTTGAACAATTGTGATTATCATTATAGCTGTTATTGCTTTCATCAGATGCTTGGGATGAGATTGAAAGTTTCCTGGGAATTGAGGGAATGAAACCCCACCACTTCGACATTGAAGGCATTTACAAGGAAAGGAGGGAGAAGACATAAAAGGGAGGGAGAAGAAATTATGAGGGGGAGAGGAAATCAGGAGAGGTAGAAGAAATTAATAGAGGGCGCAATATAAGTGAAGGTGAGTTGGGTTGAGGCAAAAAGAGAGAGAGAGAGAGAAACACATTGATTGCATCAGGCATTACATGAATGCAATCCAACTGTTGTCATATTAGCAATAATAGGTTTTACTCAACGTCCTCTCGAGTCCTCGAATGCGAGTTATGAAATTCTCCTCAAGTAATTGACATGAAATTCCCATTTACTTTCAAGGACGAAATCCACTCAGCCTCATCATCGTAGGAGGATATTTTTATCCTTGAAAGATCTTTTCATCAATTGAGTAGCCTGACATGTTTTATACAACTTCTTGTTGTCCTCTTGTGTTGTTGTTGTTTTCTTAAAGGTTGTCGGGATAAAAAACTCCCAGTGGATATCTGAAAAATCTCGCTGAGGTTTCATAGGCTTTCGTGTGATGACAACTGGTGACGATTCAACAGTTTCTAATGTCTCTGCTTATCAACCATCACTAATTCACTCCGTCTAATGCTACACAATTATTTCATCATTATTACTATCGACTGTTTCCTCCTTCCCTTCCTCCTTTCCTTATCAAAGCTATTATCGGAATTTTATTAAGCAGAAGATAATCCAATGCGTTGACATTGATTGATGAGGCGGAAGTGCGAATGACGATTGAGAAGGTGAAGGTGAGAAGATGAGAGAGGTGAGAACAGGAAGAAGGAAATTAAAGCGATTTCCAGGTAAGAGTGGAAAAGGAAATCGATAAATAGGTCAGATGAAGATAAAGATTAAGTTCAAATAATTAATTTATAATATTACTTAAATAAAT
>JAFDUT010000175.1:0-45790 GCA_017309665.1 Coelopa frigida
ATGAGGTTGAGGAGCAAACACAGCTCCCTCAGCTCGAGCCAAAAGATGAGGATGTTCCATGAGACGCCGTGGAGGTCCTCGAAGAGTGTGGAACATGGACTAAACAAAGGACGATGCGGATAAAAAGGAAGAACATTCCAGAGGACGATCCATTGAGGTTGAAGAAGAGAGAAACAAGTGCAGTGGGCTGGAGGGACGACGAGGGCCAAACAGTGGACGATGAGGCCACTGACCGAGGAGTCAGAAAGTCCTGGAATAAGCCACGTCTGAGCTTCGGCACCTGCTTCAGCCCTCCTTCATTCAACGAGAGCTGAGAGAGATCGTTTGCTACAACGCGAGCAATTTTTCGGAATGCATTTATCTTCGATATATACACCAGTGTCCAATGTACGAGTGGAGCACATGGGGAGTAAAATCAATGCCAGCTTCGGTGGAGAACACGAAGCGGCTGACATTCAAATCCCACCTAAAATGAGGGGGGCCGAGGGGCGTCTTCGCAATGACTGCCAGATTGCGATTCCAACGCGTAGACACAGAAAACTCACAAGCAGAGACCCATAGACCACACGTACGAAACGGCTCCCGAAATCTCAGTGTTCATCCTCCATTGAGACAAGGACAAAGAGCAGCAACACCAGGCAATTGTTCCCCCGACAAATATTAATCCAGCATCCTCGTCCTTCGTCCTAGCATCCAAGGGAGCTCCATCGTTAAACATAGACACACAGACATATGTAGTTGTGCTCCTGTACATAGAAGCACTTAGTCGGGGCGAACGAGCAACAGCTTGTGGCTTGTCATCTGTCATATCGCTCACGAGCGCCGGCAAAACCTGCTCCGCCGGAGCCCGGAAAATTCGTAGACTCGGAGACAAACTGTGATGACTGTGGGGTGGGCGGGGCTGTGCGAGCGGTCGCTTTGGAGTCCTCTCTGTTTTTTATGGGTTCCAACCCCGCCCGTCGACGCATCGAATTCCATTCGGTTTTAAAATTGAAATTGGTGTAGTGGCATCATAGGGAAGGGGAGTGGGGCGAGAACTTGTTGGGAGAACTTGTCCACCGCGCCTCGTTCGGAGGTCCGCTAACATCACTTATACGTTGGAAACTATTGAGCCAGTGCTCCTCGTCCCCGTCCACTTAGAGTCGTTTAAATGTGAATCGGTCCAATGGGTGCTGTGTGGAATCTAAAGCGGGAGTCGCGACTGGCTAGTCCTCGACTGATGAGGAGGGAGAGAAAGATACCAACGGCTTCGTCCATCAGTCCCATCATCATCATCGCTAGAAGTTGACTGAAGTAAGTTTGTAGAAATTCAAATTTCAGGATCTTCGAAGAATGCGAAAACACGTCCGTCCTCCTCAGTTTCACGGTGACAACTTTGCGGAAAACTTTCCCTCTCCTTCTGTCACTTACTTCGGTCGGAGAAGTTGTAGCCGTTGGCTTCCAAATGAAGTGTTTAAAACACCTGCTCGGTTAAAAGATGCACCTCGAGCGGAGATGAATACGAAATTGTGCCAGCTGCCGAGGTGCAGTCGGGCTGCTAAGTGGCGACTTCCCTTCGGCGAGGGGAGCGCGATGATCAGAGACAGTTTTTTTTCTAGTTTTTTCTATCCAACGATTTGAATTGTTATGAAGACCAATGATCATAGAGGGAGCTAAGGAGAATCCTGTCCAAGCCAATGATGTTGTTGAAAAACCATGTCCCATAGAGCGAGAAATAAACCATTGGTGTGTGAAGAACTCGCCGCGACCGATGGTCGGCTTCGTCTTCGGCTTTGTTGGTCGTTGTCATGGAAATGGGCGAAGATGGAATGGATGGTAATGAAAATCGAGCACAAAGAGTAATTTTCCAGAACAATGGCAGGGCACTCTTTTATTAACTAATTAACTTATTTTGTAGTCCTGGCGGCCGTTACTTTGTACTGAGGCTCTGGTCCTGCGGGTCCGGGTCCTGTGGCTCCCCCCACCAATCTCCAACCCTGCAGAAGCTACTTAAAACGTTTGTCATTTGTTTTGATTAAAATAGAAATAAAATCCCTGCAAAGGGGGGGCGAAGAGGGGCGTGGCGGGGGCAGCCGTAAATCGCAGAGTCCACGGAGCGCCCAGAAAACGATTTAAATAATCAATGCGAGAGTTGTGTTCGTGGCGCTGACTGAGAAAGGATTACTTTTATTGATCTCTCCTACTCCCTCTCTCTCTCTCTGTATCGCTCGCAGTTGCCAAAGGATGCTCGTCCTGCACCAGTCGCAATGGGCTTCATGTTTATTACCTTTGCTTTCAGGAAATGCGTTTTTCCTCCGCCCCCGGTTTCTTCGCTTCCTTCATGTACTGCCCTGGGAATTCGCAATTAACTTTAAATTAAATCGCTAGTGCGACGAGACCAGTCGGCATTGAACACTGTTGCATTGGCTTGAAATTGTCATGCGAAATCCGACACCGGCTCCCGCACCTATTTGCTTGTTGGCTTTTGTTGCGGTGAGCCAAAAGTCCTTTTCCATGTAACATCAAGCGAAGTTTTTGCTGTCCAACATATTGTGGTTGTTGTCTTTGTTCTTATTGTTATTGTAATTGTTGTTATTGCTATTGTTATTATTGTCGTTGTTATTATTGTGGTTTTTGGCATTGTTATTGCAGGTGTCATTGTTGCTACACCGGATTGTTGCTATTGCTGTGTTCGATTTCGCAACTTTATCACAATTTATTACAGTTGTTTGAACTTGTTACGGCTGCAGTCGCAGGTCCTGAGGGCGACCCATGTCCTTGCGAGGGACATGCGTGTTGCGTCCTACGCTCGACGAGGACCCAGTTTGGACAGCTGAGCGGACATCGGCCCAGGATCCTCGATCGCTCGGTGGGGGTCTTTCAGGAGATCCCTCCGGGAATTCCTCAGAAGAAAGAACAAAGCAGGCTTCGGCCCATCAGACAGACCAGCATCCAACCGCAACCTTCCCCGCCCACCTTGAACGGGAAGCAACTCAAATATTTAGCATTTTGGAGTCCAACTCCTTCTCCTCATCCTCGGAGTGAGAACTTGCGGAAATGTTCCTTTTTCCCGGCCGACGATGGCCGCATGGAATCAATAAACGCACACACATCAGGTCGGAATAACGAAAAAGGATACAACAGGGGAAACAAAATCAACGACTTCAACATCAAAAATAATATGTACAACAACAACAACGTCAACATCAAAAACAACATGTACAACAACAACGTTAAATCCTTCGCTATCTTCAAGACTTGAGAAATTTCTCGACCTCAACCTTGTTTCCGTGATTCTATTGATACTTTAGATGAAATTTATTCATAACTTTGTGTTCCTAATGTTTTCTGTCTGTCTGTTTTGTTATTATTTTTGTTCGTCGGGTTGTTTCCCCGGTTGTTGTTTTTGCTCTCTTTGCAGTGCACGCAAAGTAGGTCATAAACAAGACGATGCGATCTTTTTGAAACTTTGATTCAACATTTGTCAAGGACATTAAATCGACTTCTTTGTGTTTCCGAGGCTTTGTCTTATTTTAGATTCCATTATTTGATGGTCCGTCTTCGGGCGAACAAGAAGTAATGTTGTTGTCTCCATGGAGTCCATGAAAGTTCAGGAGTCGGGATGGGGAGCTGAACCTTGCACACTCCCGACACCCTTCAACTATACGACTCGTCCAGAAGAAAGAAAGAAACTCGGACACTCGCATCCTCCCCTTCCGGACCTCGGACGACGGACGTTCGCCCGCTCCTAATTGCATCCCACTAATCACGGACATTCCAAGGACCGAGACACGCGAGTTGAGTGATACGAATGAGAAGTCACGAAGTCCCTTGGCCGAGTGACCCACAGGACGGCTTTCTTCGAAATGCCAGCGTCGAAGGATTCCAGCAGTGGATAAATCAGCGATTCTGAAGAAGCCTTCCCAACATCCTGAAAACATCATCCGCTCCGATATCGATATCCAACTCCACTCAGTGGCCACGAATTGTTTTGAGTTCAGTTTTCGCTGGACGAAGACGTGTCGAGGAATCGTTCGGCTCAGGTAAACAACTCTACCTCGTGAACATTTCGTCACGACCCATGGTTAATGATGAGTGCCACTCGGCACTCGGCCTTGGCTGGTTATTCCTGCTTGGCACGGAAATATCAGGAAAACAATTAGAGGGCCTTAAAAATGGAAGAGGAAACGGAAATAACACAATCGCGAGGAGCAGACAACTGCCGGTGATAGCGAACTAGACGAGGGTCGAAGCGTTGGCGAAGTAATGAAAATTCTTTGTTCTGGCGGGCGGTCAAATGGAGGAGGCCCAAGTCGCTGTCATCGGGAGTCGTCGATTAATGTTTTTGTGCGAAATTGAAACCGGTCCGGCGGTGGAATGTGTCGGGGACCTTATTGGAAGAGGTGGAGATTCTGCCGCCTTCTCCGACTCTCGCCACCCCCTGCTCAGAATTTCAGAGACGCCATGGATCAAAGAGGTCGCTGTGCCAATGACAATAATTTAATCATCACTTGCACATCGGATACATTTGCCCTCGTAACCTGCTCATTCGGAAGCCGGTTCCGCCTCTTAGAGAAACCACACGACAGACATTTGATGACTCTGTGTCTGTGACCTTTCGTCGTCTGGTCACCGTATTTCAAAGTCGTCGCCAGATACCGCATAAATTAGCAGGCATTGAGAGAGCCGAATTGTTGATTTTCGGGTGGATTTCTCGAGTTTTTGCCAAGAGGAAGGGGCGCATTTGGCTTTCAAGTCAGTCAGCTCTAAGAAGCTCTTCGGCAATTAAAGCGAATCAAGGTCCTTCGTTGTCCTAGCAACAACCATGCATCATATTAAATACGTTATTTCCTAGTCCTTCCTTAATAACTTAGAAATGACCCCTTTACACGACGAAAAAATTCCAGGATTCCACTCCGAATTTTATGACGATGACCCACGGAAGTGGATTCAGTAAAATTGTTTCAAACGAAATTTCTCACTCAAGAAATGAGACAGGTCTGTCCTCCGATCAAGTTACGGAACCTCTTGATTTTCCGGACCAGTGGGCGGGGGACTTGTAAAAAAGGATAGACCCGAGGCTATTTTCGGAGGACTCCGAGCCAGAAATAAAAACGTACTTCGGAGAACTTTAAAATTGTTTATATGAGGATTTTATGATATTATCCGGGGCAGTGTGTGTGGGTTGTTGTGTCCGTATTTCAACACAAGGATTTCAACCGAATCCACTGATGCGGAAAGACGATTCGAGCATGTGGAGACAGACGGAGGGATGGTGGACGATCCAGGAAGAAATTGAAACCCATTGTCTTTTTGATGAACATCTGAGCCGTCCGTTATTGCACTAAGCCCTTCTTCGAGGTTGGCACTTGCTGCCCTGAAGCTTTGGAAGCATCAAGTTCGGTATTTAAATTCATATAATTCCATCATCGGCAACCACAGCGGTTGGCCTTGGCCGATGTTCACGACGAAAGCTGGAAATGAGGAACTGATGATGCAACCTGTTTGCCAATTAAAATTAAATCCCTCTATAATTTGCAATAATCACTTAATCTCCTTGCATTTCATGTGGCTCCTCGTCATTATCAGCGGTGTCATCGTAGGCAGGTGGGACGTGGCGTTGGGTTCGGATCCAGGAAAACGAACTCCATCAACTGGTCTTTGTTCGGACGTTCTTTCGTCCAGCTCCGAAGCTTCATAGCGCAGACAGCTGAATCGATTTAGGATTGCTCGCGGACTCACTGACGATGTGGCGATATGTTAATGAGTTCTCCTCCTTTCCTGGATCCTGGTCCTGAATTCCAACTCCTGGTTCAGCTTCCCGGGTCCTGGTACTGCATTCCGTGTCCTCATTTACACAAGCGAAAACCGCGAAGCTGCAGCGAAATCTGCTTCCGTTCGCATTGGAATGATCCATGGTTTGTGCCCTCCCTCTGACCCCGTCACCTTTTGCCACTAGTTTATGTCCTCGTTCCTGGGCGAGTTAGCGTAAAGTGAGACAATGCTTGTGCCAGTGATGCCGGATCTTCGCTCCTTTCATTATCCCCTCGCTCAGTCAGCGAAAAAATGATTCATTTGCGTCATTTCGCGAAACAATTCTCCGTCTGAGGAGGATGGGGCTGAGGATGTGAATGTGGAGACGAGCGACATGGGATCCACGAAACAATGAAGAGGGAGAGAGAGGGGGGCGAAGGGAACATCGTTCTCTGTTGTCCTGCATTAGCAGGTTGCACATGTTGTGGTCCTTGTATGACGTTGACTGTTGCAGTGTGAGTTGTTCTACTGCTTTTGTAGTATGGTTGTTTGCTGTCGTCTGCGTACATTGTTTGCGAATCCGCGTCGAGCTTTGATCAAATTTACTAGGACGTGGATGCTCCCCTTTAAGTCCCTTGTCCCACACCTCGATCACGGAAAATTAGCGCATGTTATTAAAACAATAGACACATGATAAACATCAGCCAGGGATGTTGTTGTTGTTGGTGTCATTGTTGTAGTGTGCAGCATATTCTAGGATGTCAGCAGCGAAACTAAGCAGAGTACTTTCGGCACTCGACTCATTTGCGGTTGGGGACGCGACCACGGCGGAATCGGAGTTGTTGACGTTGGAGGCGCAAGTGGCGACAAGAGAGGGACCCGTATTTCCAGTCAATCTTCAGCTCTCCACCAGTGATTCCTGAATTGTCAAGAGTTCATCTGCAAATAACTCGAGTATAGAAAACGCTATAAACTCGAAATTCTTCTCCATGTCTTTAAATTTTTGAGTTTCATCTTGTTCCGATAAATCTGAAAAAAAGACAAACCGAGGAAAATAAATACGAAATTCTAAAAAAGCCTCACTTTTTGAAGGAAAACCAAAAGGGTGTTGAGTATCCTTCCGCGAAGGAAGGTGTAATGAAACCAGTTACCGTCGCATATTCCTCTTCGGCATATTCCTCTTCGGCATATTCCTCTGTCAGAGGCCTCTTCTGTAGGCAGGATTCTGGAGGAATCGTGATCAGAGAAATTAATATAATATGAAAGTAATTGCATAAATTATGGAATCATTTGAATCCACATAATCCCACTCGGAGATGAATATTCGAGCGGAGGACGAAACTATGGAATTGCAATCGAAGAAAAGAGGAGGAAATAAAGTTGAAATAATGAGGGTGTGTGAGTGTGTGAACCTAATTAAATATGGATTACTACTGATTGGATTTTAATCCAAAGAACCGAATCCAAATCCATTAATCCAAAGAATCGAAGTGAAACTCAAATATCATTCAATTTTCAGGGAATCCTACGGGGGTCTCTCACCAAGTTGGGCGGAAGAGCGAAAACAGAAACGCATAAAACCCCAGGTTTCCACGCTTCTAAAAATTCATTTCACACTCGATGTTTACGCATCAGAAAATATGATGACAGAGGACGACATGACGCGATGGGGAGCCTTGCGATGGGGTGAAGCGAGGCGGGGCGAGACGAAGTTGGACCTGACGACAGTTTCTCAATGTCAGTCCCGCCCCGCCCCGCCCCGGCCCGCCCCGCCCCGCCCCGCCCCTCGCCGACTCCGCCCCAACCCGCGGCGATTCTTCACTCGCTGTACGTGTTCGTATCTCGACTCCATCAGCCTTTCATTGCAACCGATGGTCGGTGGAGTTGAAGGGGTCGTTTGAGTCTAAGGGGCGGAGGAGGCGGTGAAGACACTGGCTTCTTGAGTCGATGTCTCCGCTCACGATGTCTTTGCGGATGTCCTCCGAAGGAACATTAATGGCATTAAGAACCGGAGGGGCCGCGGTTTGATTTCTTTACTGCAGACTCGTTCATGAGGAACCGGTCGTGCAGATTTCTTGCACAAACATCGAGATTTTCCGGGAATCGGAGACAGAGCACACACTCACATGCATCTGCTGCGAATGTGTGTGTGCGCTCAGGCGAGCTAAATCAGTGTATCAAAGAACTCTCGAGTCATTTCACTGTGGCTTCACTTTGGCAAAGAACGAACGATGGTGATTCATGTGATGTGATCCTGTGTTAGATAAGGATAACTATATTATCTGAAATATTCTCTTCCCCATGGAATTCGAGGAAGAACCTCATATAGTAATTATAATTCCTTCATTCCTCCTTTTCATTCCCTTCTCGGAAGACTGAGGAATCTATATTTGGTATTGCAAAACCTCCACTATCAGCTGAAGAATCTTCTCCGAGACAATCCGTAAAAAAAAACACGAACGTTGTCGACTCCGACAAAAGTCGCCATCGACCCGCCTTTCACATGGAAGATATTTCAGGATTATTCGGCGGACGGACCGATGGGCCGATAGGATTGCGTTGACACTTGGCTTTCCAGACGCAATTTGTGGTCCTCTCCGCCCATTCCACCCTAACCAGCCTTGTTGCCGTTCCGATCCTTGTTGGCCTGCTCCTGACTCTGTCGGAGCTTCTTCGGCGGAACGGCGCTGAAGTCGGTCGTGGATCTCGGACATCTTTGAGCAGAGGAATCTCGCCTGATGTCGTCATTAATGCCTAGAGTGCTGGACCGCCTCCTGCCTCAAACCCACCATCGCCGGCTCTCAATCGGCGTAAAACGAGGAACTTTAAGACGTCTGATTGCGAAATAAACTGCGTGGCCAGACCCCGAGAAGAAGGAGGCAGGTTGATAGGGCGGAAGAGGAGACGACCGACCGTTGGCAGGTATTCGAGAGAATACGAGTCGAGTGTAAAACGGCTAAACTGGAGTTTTATGATGTTAATCAAATTCCTGACGAGGGTTCAAAAGAAGGTAGGAAAGACTCGAAATTATTCCACTTTCTTCTGACATCTGTTCGAGTTGCAAACGATTCAGAGACGGGAATCGCGATCTCTACACTTCACGGCCGGAGGGACACTTTGCTTGTGTGTGTGTACCCCAGTACACTGAGAGAAATTTCCACAAAGTTTGCACATTTTGTGGAAGTGAGAGACCGAGTCTCACATAGATTTTTGGTAACGAATAGAAGTGAGAAGTAGACGATTGAAAGGAGGGTGTTATTTGATAAGAGGATTCGGATTAGAGGGGGCCACCGGAGGCCAACGAAGGACTCCTTACGCTGAGTGCACGCGAAGCAGCTCCTGAATCGAATCCTTCCGCCCCCTCCGAGGACTGCGAGGGCGACCCCAATCAGAGACACATTGATTGGGGTCGATTGAAATCCTCTTCTGGCTGACACTCGGCCCACGCACACACCTTCTCCATGGCACACAAATAGATAGGTAGACAGACAGATGGACGGACACTTGAGTGTCTATTTATGAACGCGCATCGCGGCTGACACGAGTATTTATGGGATCAAGTTAGCATCCGCCAGATAAATTTATCACGTTGGATGAATTTACAGAAGGCTTCGATCGTACATGCTACATGACTCTGTCTGTCTTTCTGTGTGCACGTAGCTGTGGTTGTCTGTGTGCAAATATTTACATAATGTGTTGATTTCGGCGACTATTCGGGAAATATTGATTTGCATTTGTCGTCATCCAAGACACACGTCTGTCTTCCGTCATATCTGTGGGCCGTTGAAGCTGCCGACAAATCCCTGAGTTTGCATGACTGCGTTCCTCATCTTCCCGAGCTTACCCGGACCCCTAAGTCACGGGATCGGAAATCACCGAAACCACCACCAGCCCCTCCCTTCAACTCAGTCATTCCCAGTGGATTTATCTCCTTTTCAAGGCGAGGAACCCACTGTAGTCAAGGAAATCGGGCCGTGCGAGGTGAATGCGGATATAATTGCATATCGAATTTAGTTTCGAAACTATGGCATCCGCCCACATTTCATCCACTTCGAATTCAGTCAAGATTCCAATCACGCCCCTTGCACTTCTTTCCTGGACAAAAAATTCCCAAATCAACCTCCGGCAGCCCAAGCAACGAGTTCAACTGGTCGGACGGATTTAACCAACTATCGTAAATCGAGCCCAGCACTCGATGGTGAGGGACGTATGAAGCTGGCGCTAATATTGATACTGGATTTCGTCGTCTCCAGCTGGATTCGTATCAATCTTTCTCACCTCCCGGATGAACTTCATCTCTTCATAGTATTCCATATCTTCCTCATATCCCAGCTTAGTTGGGGTGTCGATGGCTCGTCCTGTTGTCATTGGGTTCGTTTCTCTTCTCTTCCTACGAGATGAAGTTTTTAATTTAAATTAATTTTGATCATTAGGACAATATTTGTTCCGCGAAAAACTTTTCAAACATATTTATTAAGAAAGTTCAGCCGGGGCAGGAGGCGTAGGTCCCGTAGCCCTCCAGCAGGATGAGGAAAAAAATCTCTCTGAGAAGAAACAGAAGGCAGTGGTGGAGCGAGGAAAGTGGGGCAAAATACTCAGCCTCGGTCTCGAAAGGAAGGATTTATTTAACTTCTTCGCCTTGGATGGATTTGAGTAAAAAAAGGGGGCCCAGCGTGGCCTCCGCCGACGCCGACCCAAGCGTCGAACTCGGTGTGTTTTCAAGCGGAGAAGGACAGATACCAGGCCGAGCATGAATCACCCGAACACACATACAGTCATGTTTTCAAACGGATGTGTGTTTGCGCGGAAGGATGCTTTCATGTCGAAGTATTAAAACGTTGTTTCGCAAGATTCCTTCCGGTAGTCTTTGGCGCTCAGGCGGTGCTCAGAAGACGAGCGGATGATGGTGGGAGAGGTGGGTTTGGGGTAAGTGCAGCGGACCGAGGCGTCGTCCTTCGGCACGAAGAATTTCCAGCCGATGGAGAGCGTCGTTCGTGCCCGGGTGTCGATGGAGTGTTTTCCTTGTTGCAGGCTTCGATCGTTTCCTCGACTCCCGCCGCAATCCTTGGCCGCGATTCGTCGAAGCCTCCCCGTTTCCTCGGTGTCTTCTCTGATTCTCGTTCGACCTCTCATGCTTCCTCGGATCCGCTGCATCCACATCCACCACGTCTTCCACTTCATCCACATTCTCCACAAGCCCAAAGTCGCCCACAGTCCCCAACCTTCCCCCCGATTGCAATTAAAACATTCGATATTTTATCTTTCGTGCCACGGTTTGACTTCTCGCCACATAAATCGGTGCCACGGACTCGGAGCCACGCCCCGCTCCGCCGACGCCACTCAATTTCGATGAATGGCTACATTTTCGCATCCCTCTCAGCCACGAATCCTCCTTGTCCCACATCCGCCCGCGAACCGGTCCGGGCCATCGATCACCGTCACCGGAGACGTTGGCAGCTGTCTGCGCCGGCACCTATCAGATGGCAACGCTGCGGTGGCGATGGCAACGACGATAGCTGTCGATGATAGATTCGCTGACACTGCCGGCGATGAACAGACGACCAACACCAAGTGGTGGATGGGGTGGGTTTTAGGATTTGGTGGCTCATCGGATTGAGTCGAGTCCCACTGGCCCAATGTGGAGGGCGATTCCTTCAGAGAACGCAAATTAGATCCTTGAAAATGGGAGGGATTAACATGCGTGTGTGGGTGGAAGAGTTGTGGGTGGAAGAGAGAGCGATCGGGAGGTTGGGGCGCATGCCACTAGCCACTATTACACGAGATGATGAAGAGTCGCCGACAACGGCATGGCGTCGACGTCATCATCGTTAAAAACCCCTTGAGTAGATCCACTACGATTGTCTTCAGGAGTTTGAATCCACGCGAAGCACTCAGAGTTCAGGAGTGGGCTGATTAACGATAGTGTTCAAATAGACTCTGTTTCTCTGACTTACTCACTCTGTCTCTCATTCTCGTTCTTTCTGTCTCTCTATCTCTCTCAAGACTCCTTCTCACGCCTCGTTTCAATCACTCACAGGTTTCTCCTCGAAAGAAAAAGCACGCGAAACCACTTCCGGTGAACGAGATGCGGTTCGAGGAAGGTTCACTCAATGGCTTCACTTCATCGGAAGGAACCTTAAACATGATCCCTTGAAGGAATTGAGTCCTTTCTTGGGAATCGTTGGCTGCGGCGCTCTGGGTTCCAAGAAGTCCTCGAATAATCTTCATGGACCATACCTTGGATCATTTCCTTCCTCTAACCCTGAGCTCTTCCTCAAACATTCGCAAGGTTCCAGAAAAGAAAACCCTGCGGCTGGATGTAACTAAGTGAAACAAACAATCAAAAGTGTCGCTCGCTATACACTCCATGGACAGACGGAAAGTGGACAGACGGAGGACGGACATCGGATGAATGTGGAAAGCTGCGATCACGTAAAAGTCAAATGAACCATAAGCGCCGTTGAAATTACATGGCTTTTTCACTTCGTTGCAATTGGCTTTTCACTGACTGCTGCTTGTTGTTCTCACGATGCCCTTCGAGCTGCGCATTTATTTAAATTATTGCGCTGTTGTTTTAAAATTAATCGCCGCCAGAAATCGCCATTGTTTCATTTAATCAGAGTGAAGCAATGCATAAATAATAACAAATTAAACCGCGCCATTAATCACAAGCTATGACTGGCGTGATGGACACCGGGCCACGTCCAACGACCATCCGCCCATGCTGTGTAAGCCGTGGTCAGGGGTCGGCGTCGATGATCAGTGGGAACAGGGATGGAAAAACATCGGTCAAGGTCGCCCAAACCAATCCCTCAGGACGGAGTCTTCAAACCACCCCACACACTCGCATCGGGCGGCCTGATAATCGCTGATGTTCGTCATGTGACGAACGTCTTCCGCCCCAATTAAGTTGTCGTCAAGTGTGATGGCGAAATTCATAAATTTATTAAACAGCCATTAACGCGGCGTGAGGAGGACGTAAAGCAAATGACGACGACGAGCTTTGGCTAATTTGTGGCACTATGCCTTACTCCTTCAGACACCCTTCCCCACCCCTTCAGCAACCCTCTTATGATGATGATGAACAACACCCTTGGTCTGGCCTCCTAATCCCGACCATTAGGGCGACCATCAGGGGATTCCGAGAGATCTGTCAGAGCTTCAACGGTCCTTTGACAAGGGCTCCTTAGACCACGGGGTCTGCGGCGCAACGACGACTCCGGAAAAGTGAGAGTCTTTGAACTATCAACACGCCCCAGAAAGAAGTGTTTATGCGCGGCAGCAAAGCAAAGAGCAACAGAGACGCAAACACGAGGGCGACGAGAAAAACCCTGAGAAGGAGGTCGAGGATTCAATTTGCCGGACTCAATATGATATGGAGAATATACTACGCGATTTCGTTTTATTGTGAGCTATATCGCTTTGTTCTCGACGAAATTTTCTCAATTCTCCTCTTCCCAACGTCGTTGAATCCCCGTGATCAACACCTGCAGTTGCCTCCGGACTCGGTCTTAAATCGCGACTCCATCATCGAGACGTGTTCCCCAAAAATATCTCACGTAAATAATCCTTCGTCTCGTCTGCGTTTTCTCACTCACATCTCGCCCACCGCATTCAAAATGCTCATTTCCATTCTTTTAATCCAATTAAAACTCCGGAAGCGGAAGCGACGCCTTGCCGAGGACAAATCCAGGCGACAGAATACAACAACAAGAACAGCGAGAAAATCTCATCGCCTCAAATCGCTTCGTGAACAAGCGTCCTGATCCCCGAGATGGCGCTTACGGGACTCTAATGATATTCAGACCCAAACCATCGTCGTTCAGAGACTGTTGACGCGGTCACCTGTGTCTCGAAGGATGATCGAGGGTTTCTTCTTAGATCCCCCAGGGTCTGAAGTAGATTCATAGTTCATAGTTTCCAGTTCTTCAGGATTCCACCGAAAGCCCTCGAATTTTACTCGATTTCCTTCGAAGTTCACTCGGTTCGCCCTTGGCTGGAATACAAGTTCGTCGAATATAATTCCCAAATCGGATGGCATTAGCTCCCTGTTGTATTTTTCTTATTCGTCTACTTCTAATTCTTATTTTCCTTGGCAGCCAGAAAGCGTTATATCCTCATTTTCTCCGAATCTCAACAGTGGTTCGACGCCAGGCCACGGGCGCGAGTGGAAATTATTTAAGGACCATCAAGTTCACGACACATTAACCTTGATTCGTCTTCGTCTTTGGGCGAGGGGCGGGGAGGAGGGCGTGGCGGTGATGAGTTCGACATTGTCGTGTTATTGTTGTTGGTATTTTTGCTGTCAACGTCATAAACGGGAGCCACGAGGCCCAGGGCAGGACGACTCAAAGCTTCCCTATAAATCCTCGTACACACATGCGAGAATCTAAATGGGAGTGTGTGAGTATGAAGCGAACCAGTGTGAGTGTGTGAGTGAGAGAGTGTGAATGAGTAAACGAATGTGTGTGAGTGAGTAAGCGTGGATACCGACGATGGGTCGCACTTAAGGGCTATTTATCCGAGCATTAGGACCGGGCTTAATTCGTCGCATCTCACATTTAAATGGTGCTCAAGTAGGATTTAAATTAGCCACGAATTAGGGGCCCACTTTGTTCTTATCCGTTTCCTGGTCGTCGACAAGGACGTCGAAGGATTCAATTCACCCCTCCTTGAAGCACGCTGGAGTCGCTGGCAATGCCTTGAGTCGAGTTCCCGGAACTTTGCAAACAGCCAAAGACTCATCCTCGTGTGGCCCCCTCGACCGCGGTGGGCGTGGACAGTGGACGGCGGCTGCAAAGCTGGAATTTGCATGGTCGCGTTGCCAACCAGGGCTTCACTGTCGAAATGGGCGGCCTGTGGAACTGAAGCATTCGCCGCCCGGAATGCGAAGGACACGAAGGATGCGCCAAAGACAGCCTTCCTTCTTCAAAATTCGCAAATTTATGGAGCCCATGTCTGTGTCCGTGTGATTGCGAGTGTGTATGTGAGTTTGTGTGAATTCGTTACCTTCCTCTCCTCTTTTGGCTCCATTTTCCACCGGATGCTTGTGTGTGTGCCATCTGCATGCATAATTCCCCCAACCCACGGATTCGTGCGCTTAGAATTTCATGGAGCGCTCGCTTTCCGCTGCTTCTGCAACCCTCAACTCTCTTCCTGTAATGTCGCGGTGCCTCTGATTCTTCCAAAGGTGAATCAATTTCTTAAATATTGATGAACCCACTCGGTTACAAGTGATCCTCCTGTGCTTCCTGCGAATTATGGGCCAAATCATCCCTTCAATGACCGCCTCATTCCCAACTGAGACCTTGCACTTGCTCTGACCTTGAAGACTCTCGGAAGTTGAACAATAGTCAATCGTGAAAGTTTCTTGAAGATATCGCTAGTCAAATCTCTCCTGTGTCTTCCACAGGACTCAATAATAAGCAATGACTTGTCCCAAGTGGCTCCGCGGAGTCCCGAAATGCTCGGTGTATATGAATGAATGCCGAAAGTGGGTCAATCGTCAAGGGAGCCGCCCGACCGACGGCCACTCACTCCGACAATAGCCAGTGATAATGATTATTCATATCAGTGAGATTTATTAGATTAATAATCACTGACTGGCTGAGGAGGAGCAGCCTCAATTAAGTCGTCGTTTCTGTAGTGATGAGCAGGATGAGACTCCGCAGAACAACAATGATGGCCAGCAACAATGAGCGATGCCAACCACAAGAAAAGACACTCCCTGCCAACTCCGACGACGCGACGGCCGCTTCGATGGTCAACAAATCTTCCGAATTGCGCTCCCACATCGAGGAACATCCCTGCGAATGATAAAATTCTCACATCGCCCCCTTCGAATTCGCCGGAGTCGCCACCGCGTCCGGACAGACAGACAGACATACGAACGGACGGAGATAAATAAGGCCAGATAATTCGCAGTGTGGAACAACGCCATTTTGAGGGTAATTTGGGCGAGAATAAAAACGAGAGAGATTGAAAGAGGGAACGTCAACCACACTCGGCACTCGCCACCGAAATAAACTTTAAAGGGGAGGAGTAACAAGTGGTGCCACAGCGAGCGGCGACCGGGGCTAGGGTTTGCGGCATGGCAGCACATGCCATTCAACGTCTGCGATATCCCTTTAATGGAGAACTATGTGTGTCTTCGTGGTTGATTCTTCGCCATCCGGCAGCATAAACAGCCCTTTACATCCCACTAACTAGCGAATGATGCAGTAAATATTCAGTCCAAATTGTGTATTATGGTCAGGATGTTCCATATATTAATCATTGGATATGGTGGTCAGGATGCCCAAGAGCTACTTCTGATATAGCGACTTTGTTGAATCTAAAATAACAACTTTGTGAAGTAATCGACCCCGCTTTCACACCAACCAGGAGTCTCCGGAATCCTTTCTTTGGTTATGGCATAGACCTAGAAGACACTGCCCGAATACATATTCAATACACAATCCAGTTCGGTATTGATTGTGGATTGCCGAGTGTATCCTCGGGTCCATTGTTTCTATACGACGACAAGTGCAGCCTGCGAGTTATCGGTGTACTCGATCAAGTAGAAATCAGTTTTCAACTTCATCGCCCACATTCCACTCTTCTGTGTGTGGAGTCCTCGTCCGTGAATCCACATCCACGAGGAGGCGAGAATTCGCACGAATAACTCGGATATAAATTTCATTTATTTCGATCCGTTGCTTCGTGCCTCTGCCTTCGATTCTGATTCTGGGCATACAAACGAGACCATCGACTGCTCCTGGTTGCAATTGGAACCGTCGTTATTGTTATGATTGTTTGTTCGTTCGCCTCTCTTCGAAATTGGAAATCGAAATCATATTTGAAGCCTTCGTAAATCCCGTTGAATCCCTCGTTTCGTTTAATTCTTCCTTTTCTTTAATCCTTCGTTTCCTTTGATCTCTGGCTTGTTTATTTGCACCTTGTGAGAAAAACACACTCGTGGATTCAGCAAAAGTTCATTTGATTGCGAACCCATAGCCAGTTTATTACTGATTTACCATCGTATCCTTCGTTTTGCCATTGGCTGGGAACACTTCAAGAATTCCCTAGTGGGTCTTAAAATAACCTCAAATACTCCGGTAATCATCATTTGAAAAAGTTTTGGACTAGACCATGCCAACTTGAGTCCAGGCTGCAATAAATTCCGGGGTTCAAGTGTCGAAGGGCACCAAATAAAACTGATTAAAACCGAGAAAAGTGAGCTAACGATGGGTTGGATTCCCATTTTGATAATGATAAGAATAAAGAGGTCTAAATCCGCCATCTCTACGGTTAGATCAAGACATATATTTATTAAGTAAAATTTTAAATTTCTTATAATTTGTAAATTTTAGATATTAAAGCTCGATCAGCTTATTAGTAAACCAGAATTGGATACCCTATTATTTAAACGGAAACCCCTCAAGCGATTCCCTCTGTCATGAAAACCCTTCAACTGACTGATAATTCTCCATCTGATATTTAAGTATTCTTCAAACTAATTCGAAATAATTTACTTTGGCATTTATGGTTGCTTTCAAGGTTGCGAAGCCTCAGCCATAGTTATGAGTTGAAGAACTTCTCGGCGGAAACAAAAAAGGCAAAAAGTAATTTCGAACTAATAAACAAGTTCCTAAGTAACTTATAGTTTACATATATTGTACACACATTCCTCGGGGGAGCGAAGGAAATCCCCGTTGTAAACACGGAGGAATTTTTCAACGTTGTAGTCGAGGTCGGGAATGCTCAGGGTGGCATCACCGCATTCAACTCCACCATCCAAGGGACCACAAAGACAAGCGACTCATCGCCGTGGCAGAGCCAACGATGACGAAGGGGGCGGCTGCAAAGGGGGCGTGGCTGCGCAAAAACTGCACGAAAATCGAACGTCGACAATTCGGCCCACATGCCCGACTTAATTGACGAAATCCACCAGGGCCATAATCCGCAGCAACCGAGTTCGCGGTCGCCGAATTCCATCGAAATATTTCGAATTCTGTGAAATTGCTCCCAGATGAGGCTACGCAAATGTCCGTCGCCATCGGCAGCAGGACATTCATGTCGGACTCTTTGACTCGCTGACAAAACGAATCCCTTGGCTTCCTACACTCGCCCTAATCAAGTGCCGATTATTTGCAAAGTGTTTTGGAAAAAATCCGTGAAACATTTCGTCGGCCAACTGCGATGTGGTCAGGTCTGTCGGTAGTGGGAGGCTCGCAGGATGATCTGCGCTTACGGTTGGCTGCTAAAATATTATGAACCAATACCAGAATCGCCGGATGGATCCAGGACACAAGCCACATTCCTTCCCTGGTTTTCGCTGGTATCATGGGTTCACATGGCTTCGCCCCCTCTCCTCCGATAGAATCGTGACTTCATCGATGATTGTCAAGTGAACCGAATTTAAATTTCAATTACGAACAGTGGACACGAATCGAACAAAATCCAGTCTCCTCTTCCTCGTGAGCTCCACACGATTGTCTCGTTTGGCTTTAAAAGTTTCGCTTTAACTGTAGTTACTGCTGCTACCTCGTGACCACGATGGTCGGGCAGCCGTGAGTTGATCCTGGCAAAATTATATACATTTTTATGAACCCTCTGCTTCTTCTGAAGTTCGCTTGGTTCGGCTTACCGGGCGCTTCTTCCTTTTACTCGGGACTTCAATGGAGGAAACAATGGCAAATCTAAAGCCTCGGTAATAATGCCACAACAACTACAAAAACCTTACCTTCTATGCGGATCTTGAACAAAATAAAACAGCAGCAACAACAACAACGAGGCAAATTAAGTTTCACCCAAGACTCGCAAGGATTCCTCTTGCTGGAACGGAGAACCGTCGCTTGTCGCGAATAAAAGTGTCAGAAAAGTTTGCATTTAATTTTGAAAACTCCGAGAGAAGCCTTCGCCACCCTCTCCAGCGAATACAACAATTAAAATCGGCAACTGCAGGAGGCTCATGATGCGCCCCAGACTTTGCGCTCACAGAAATCATCACGAACAAATCACGCAAATTGAATAAAGTTTCGCGGTTTCATTCATTTTACACTTTCTTAATTCGTAGTCACAGCGAGCGAGTTCGAGAGGCAGAGGAATTACTTTTCGCGAACTCGGGGCGTGACGGGGCCTAGAGGACGAGAGTTAGCTTGTTTGGAATCGCTTTGCGAGTGCTTTGTTTGCCAACAAATGGATTCAAAGTGGGGACGGAGAATATATTTGTTTAAGAAGTATTAAAAATTGACTATTTAAAATAAAAATATTGCGAAATTGGAAGAAATAGACATATTTGATTAAAGAAATATATTAAAATTAAAATAAAATTTTTTTTTAAATATATGTTGAACAAATAAAAAAAAAAACCTTTATTTTTTATCTTGGTTGAAATATATTTGTTTCAAAACTTTAATTTAAACACAATTTGATTACTTCTTTAAAAAAAAATTCAAATATAGTTTTTTGTTTTTAAATATTTAAAATTTCGATTTTAGAACAAATATATTTTGTCATTATATTTTTTTAGCCAAGAGACACTCAAAAGCGATCAAATTCGGGTACCAAATTTCTAAAATAGTCCATAATTAGCACAATAAATTAACAATGGAATTGAATATTGAACATACACCGAATGTGAAAACATCAAATTCAGAGAACCACTTTTCATAATTAACCATATTAAATATTATAATTGAATATTGGTATATTGAACATATGTTGATAATTGATAATTGAAACATAAGGAATAGCATTCGAGAGATTACTATAATAATTCAAATGAAATGAAAATTTATACTAATTTCGGATTTTATTTTAATAAAAAACACAATTAAGTAATGTTCTCTTTTTAAAATTTTTAATTATTTTTCTTCTTTTTCCTTTCCTACTCTTTCTACTACTCTACGTCTTTGAAAATACTGCGTGATGAGCACTTGAAGCAAATGTCCTCCCGCTGAAGGAAGCAGCATCCGCACCTCACCTTCAGGTAGGTCGAAGTCTCCACCTAGGAAGCGTGAAGATGAAGTTGTTACCTGAAAGACAAGAGGAAAGTGTTACCAGGAGACATAGGAATAAGCTGACAGGAGATTCGGTGAGGAAGGTTTGAGACTTTAATTTGTAGAAAGGACAGGAAAGGAAGGACCATTGCGACGGCTTCCCAACTTGTGTCAATGTGTCTCAAAAGTCCTTCGCAAGTGCTCCCGCCGCAGCGAATGGGGGGCGTGTCGTGACGCTCCGGAATCACGCCTCATTGAGCTGGGAACCGCGTCGCCGTTCTTCCGGACAATTTCGCTCTCAACTATGCGTAAATAATATTCCGCTCCCTTGCTCGCTCCGGAGGAGTCGTAATGACGGAGACGAGGACAAACTCCGGCCAAGGGACGTCTTCGCCCGCGGTAGAAGCGCTGCGCAAAGTGCTTCCTTTTGTGTCTTAATGTGATTTAACGACATTCGTCACTCGACTTCAATCGACCATGTCGTCTTTTCCTTCGCTTTTCTTCCTTTCCCTTTCTTCTTTTTCCCTCCTTTTCCTGTCCCTTCCCCTCTTCCACCTTTCGAATAACAACCGACATCCTGCGAATATGAAGAAGTGACAACTCAGCAGAAGAACTCCGACCTGCCCACCCCTCCCACGAGTTTCTTCCATGATTCCGTTTTCATCATCCGTGGATGAAGCAGGGAATGAACCTCAAGGCCTTCATCAAGTTTTAATCTGGTTCCTGCCTAACACGACGACCTCTCATTTCGGACTCTGTCCACCTGTGCCCTGGAGTCAAAGCAGAGACGACAGCTTTCCATCGGTTCCAACCTCCCTCAAGCTACTCTTCCTCGAGCTGACCTGCACCTCATCCTCGCCCGCTTCCGCCCTTGAGACCTGCCCCGCCCTCATCAAGACAAATGTGCGCCCGCTTTCGTCTCATCCCAGGAGGATTTCTAAAAATACCGATCATCTATGAGGAGACGAGAATTCTTCGGATTAAAATCGTGCTGATGGATGTGAGGTCTCGGTCGTTCTCGGCGAAAGGGTTCTGGGCTCCACATGTTCTCCACATCATTCGGAGCACTATCAATTCGCACAAGTCGCCGTCCGTCCGCCCACCCTTCGAGCCTCGGTGTTTGCACAACAAAGGAACACATCGTTTTTTCTATGCAATTACTTTTACAGATTTTATGAAACATTTCATTCGCAGGAGGCCCCCGCTCTGCCTCCATCCCCCCCAGCGACGGAAATCAATGAGATTATTATTTGTTCGCGGAAGGGAGATCGTCCCAAGTGCTGCGGGGTTCTGTAGCAGGAGGCTCCCATTGTGTGATGAGCAGATGGTGCCGAGGGGATCCAAGAGTCAAGTTTCCTCCACTCCCTTTCTCGAGCTTCCCAGGAGGAGAAGGATGAAGAGAACAATGTTGGTGGCAACAATGGCGCAGTGGTCCTGCGGAAAAAAATCAAAATTAAATCCTGCGAAATTGAAGAAAATGACAGCAAATGAAATGAGAATCAAGCGCCATCTGGAGTTTAATTGCTGCTCTGCGGCGATGCTGCCAGACCAGCAAACGACGTTGTGTTGCTGCTGACTCCTGACAGCGCTCGCTGTCCATCGTTTTTGTTGGAGCCGATATCAATTGTTCGCTCCCCGGCGAGAATCGCGAATCGACGCAATGAGTGGCGGAGCGATCGGTATGACGGATGGATGGATGAAAGGACGGAGGATGCCCTCTCCTCGCTCCACATGCATTCTCCGCGCCACCCCCTCAGCACGGTTTTGGAACCGAGCGCGGCTGCACTCCGAGAGGATTTCCGATAAGCGGCTTTATTTGAATAATCGCCTCTTGCCGCGCGTCGTCATGGCAGAGGCGAAGGCGTCTCCGCCTCTGCCGGCGTCGCGGCATTTAATATCGAGTCCTGCGAACGGCTTCCGGAAGGGGCGCCGTCGCTTGAAAGCATTCAGCGTTATTTCGTGCCGTGAGTCTAGGGTGAGCGTTTATTTTAAAGCAGTCGAACTCTTCTCGCTCTTAGTCTCTCTAGTCAGAGCAAAGAAATACCACCGGAAGAGGAAGTCGTGGACGTGGCCAAGGTATCGTTTCATCGTGTGTGCATCGAGGACGTTCGTATTCAGGATTCTTGTTTCTAAAACTCTTTCATTCATGACTCTCGCCGCGACAATGATGAAAGCAAGACTCAGTCGAAGCAAGAAGTAGTTCCGATAGGAGGCATGGGCGATGTTAGCGAATTCATTGCGAATCTGTAGCGAATCTAGATTTTTCTATTCTATTAGTTCTTTCATTTGGCCCCTGCTCCCTCTGTTCCTCCTGCCACGCCCGTTTCCCGTCTGGTCTTCTTGCCACGCCTTCATCCATCGCCCATTCTGTGCCGGGAGATAAACCGCTGTAATAATGGATTCTCCATTGGAGCTGATGTATTTATTACTTGCGCACTTACGGCTGACAGCGTTGTCGCCGATCGATCTGGGCAACGTTTGTCCTCGCCTTCGCCCTCAGCCCACCACGCCACGCCCACCAATTCGAGGGTCGGGACGCGCCACTTGATGGCTTTGTTCGCGAGTTGTTTGCCTTTCACAAGTGTTCGGAGCAAACAAGTTCCATCCAGAATTTGAATTTTCACGAGCAGGGCTTCGGAGTCGGATTGGGACGAGGGAAATAATGGGGCGAGAGAAAAGTGGGGCGTGGCGGAGAACAACCGCCTATTAGAGCAATTAAAAATTGAGCAAATTTAATTCGCTTCCATCGAGGATGTCGAGGGAACCCGCATGGAGAGACAAAGTGGTCGATGAACTAAACGACGTCCCATTTTCACTTCCATTTTCAACCTACTCGCGTGGGATTCAGCTTTTGGCGCCGAAGCAACTCGTGGCAAGTCCTTTTCGGTCGAGGACTCGGGAGGCCACGAGGTTCTCCTCCATCAGGCGGCGAGGCGCGAGAACACTTAGTGGCACAAACACTCTCGCTCACACGCATGCTTCCTGAGCACTTCTCTCGCGCTGTCCTGTCGCTGCCACTTCCGTGTCTGCGCTTCCGCTACCTGCGTCTCCATCTCTGCCTTCACCTCCGTCGATTGCATCCGACTCGTCCATGTGTCGTTGGAGAAGGATATTTTGAAAGCATTTGTTGTTGTTGTTGTTTACAAAACATCAACGACAGCAACAGACGAAGCGAGCAACAGCTTGCGGCTTGTCAACTGTCACGGCAAACGATGCCTCCGCCTCTCCCCGCATACCTGACACAAACAGGATGTCGAGTCCTTCCTACACCCCCCGACTTCTTCCGTCAGGAGATAACTCAACAGTCATTGGGCGAGGAGAGGGAGGACGAAGGACGGCCAGATCCTATTCCTGTTGCTCTCGTTCTTGGTTTGCCAACGGCATTGAATTCGCCGCTAGTGCGAAATTCTTTTTGTGTGTGCGTCTCTGGTTTACACAAGGATTAGCGAGGGTGGCCAAACAGCAGTGTTACCAAATCGCAAATGTTTGACTAGACTTGTCCGACTCTAGTTGCTGGCTTTCCGTGAAATACCGACGAAGGATTTTGCTCCAGGACTTCGGGAAATGGAGGTTGACGCCTTGCAATGGAATCCTGGACAAAGTCTTCGGCTTCAAAGTCTTCGTTCGCCATTTGGTCCATTAGTCAATGATTCCTACTGAGAGGTTCCCAAAGAGACGAATTTGATTCCTTGCCGCCTCTTTTCAAACAGCAAATATCAACTTCCCTCCTCCTGTTTCTTAGTTATTGTAGACGGCGACCTGGGCCTCACTCTTTTGGGGTGACTTTGAGTTGACTAATTAGACAAGGACACTCAATCTGGCGGCCACTGACCGGATCCATAACAGAATTAACAGAATTTAAAGATAGTGTTTCTCGATTGAAATATATTTTGGGGATGAAAAAAAATTTGAGTACATACAGTTTCTAAAACTAAATTTGAACATGAATAGTTGATATTATTTTGCAAAGTACATTTTGGTATTGTACTTATTCAACAATCCAAGCACTTCACTCGTCGAATTCAAATTAGTTCGTAATGGAAGGAAGAAGCAGCGAAAGGGTCACTGAATCGCGAGTCGTGAGAGACACTTGGGTTAACAGAATGCAAAAGTTAAAATTGAAATCGAAATGGTTCCACCATTATAAGACGAATTCGCATACGCTTATGCGGGCGTTGATAAATCGTTCTGGCCCCGACTCCGACTCCAACTCGTGTCGCAGCGTGGACGAAATAATCCCAATGATGGATGACGAAATAAACGTTATCGGCGGGGTAGGACTCGCAGTAATTTCGCCAGAGGTCCAACGATTTATTAGGGGGCTGACCGCATCCCCGGACCCGGTCTCCAAGAGCTCACAAGATCGAAGGCGTCATCCTTGGGCCAGAGATTCCGGTGAAACCTCAAATCGAGAGGATCCAGGGGAGGAAGTCGACGATTCAGTTAAAGGAATTATTAGATGAAGACAGAGACTGGTTTGGAGGCATCCCAACAAAATCAGTCCTTCCCTCCCCCAGACGTCTCGCTTTCAACCCGTCAGGTCTTTAAACCCGGGCCGAGAGAGACGAATAAATATGCAAACAACTTGCGCCCCATTCACGGAGACTTATTTAAATTCCTAGCAGGACTCGTTCAGAGAAGCCACGCGTAGGTTCAGCGACCGAAGCCAGAACAGGACGGCAGGACGCAGCTTTAAGCCAGTGGTGTCGTGGATCCAGTGAGACGTCAACCGAGGCATTCGAATCAGATGAGAATAATTAATTTCATTAAATTGCGAGGCCTCGTTTGATGTGCGCTTCAAAGACGCCCCTCCCAGAGGCCGACGCGTACTCCGAAGCCTCGTTGAAAGGCAAATTCCGGCGGAGGAAACTCTCGACACCCACCTCGGTCGATCCGTCCATTCGAGTGGAATCAATTAATTTGCAAAATTTAATTAAAAATTCATCGCGGCTCCCCTCTGCTGGGCACGAGGCTCGAGGCACCTCAACAACTTCGTCCTACGATGGTTCGTACTCCTGGGAACCCACGGTGCAGTCGGCGGACGACGGCTATTCCAAAAGCGCTAAAAAATACAAATGCAGAAAGTTCCGCCGCAACTGATACGAATTACTCGTCCTCGTTCGAGGTGCCAGAACCAGGGACGGTTGGGACGGACTCTCGAACAGATAAAACTCTCGCCGGCAAGAGGACGCCGACGTTGGAGGTGTACTCGAGGCCTCGTCTAGTTCGGCGTGAAGAACGTCCTGGACTTCGAACAGATAACTCTACATTTCCATACTTACGGGGGGCGAACGGTCGGGGGGCGTGGCTGATCCTAACAGATAATAATTAGTGTGCGAACGCCCATTGGCGGATGTGTCAAAAACTCCGTTTAATTGGAATTCTAGTGCCGACCCATGACTTCCGAAGGTGGAGCGAGGCTCTCATGTAATCTGTTGCCGAACTCCGACCACTTCACACGTTTGTGTGGTAATAACGCCATTAACAATTAGCCGTTATCTGCTGCCCACCTGGCGACTGGGTGAGGGATCCTTAGGTGGGGACGACGGCGGCCCGAGCACCTGTGGCCGCGATGAATGCTCGGAATCGAGTGCCGGATCGGATGGGTAGGGTCGGGTGAGACGTGCTGCGGCTGTGTATCCTTTTTCGGAGCACGCTCTCTGTCGCTTTCTCTGCGGCGCTCTTCTTGTAAATATCGGGAACAAGCGCTCTTTCTACCAATGAATTTCAAGTCTCTCGTTCTGACGCTCTCTCTTTGATGACGCCCGACTCTCTCTCTTCACTCTCTTTCGAAGTGGAGCCAGCTTCGAACTCGGCGTCCTTGGTGGAGTGCGAGACGCCCTCTTCGGAATCGGCCTCACCCAACCAGACACTGAGGCGCTGCAATCAGCTGTGCCTTCGTGTCGACTCCCCGAACTACGGCAGGGTTCTGAGTCTCAGAGGGTTGATGGGTGTCCTGCGTGCTCCTGTTCCTGCGTGGTGGATTCCCGCTGACCTTGAGAGCATCCTCTAGTTCATCGGAATTGGGCTTGGCCTTTATTTCCGAAGGACGAACAACGATGACGAGGACGACGACAATGTTATTTCAGCGAGATTCCTTGGTGGCTGATTACTAGTAGTTACTATCAGACTTCAGTGCCATGAGAATAGAGCTGCTTCTTGTTCCACATGCGCCTCTGGTTTGGTAGCGAAAAGATCCTCAATATATTTCTTCTCCAACCAAGAGAAGGATCGTCTTCTGATAGAGACCTCGGTCCGAAGTATTCCTAGCAAGCCACGTGAACTTCAGAAGACTCCCAGAATCCTTCTCCTCGCCCAGTCTGGAGGTCGGCCCTATGTCCTGCGTCTTTGGAGCGACATGAAAACTCAATTCGATGGAGTCGTAAACTGCATTTTCGCCTCCACACGAAGGACACTAAAATGTTTACCTTAACCCGATTCCTTTATGGCCGACATCGGTGGGGGGTATTTTGTAGAACTAGAAGGGGCGTGGTGCTGGGTGTGCGTGTTGTCCTCGGCAAACAGGTGGGGCAGCCATTTGTCGGGAGCCAGAAATGGCTTCAACCGCTTCCACCCCCAGAGCCGCGAGGGGGTCGCCGTGATTTGCATCGAGAGGGGGAGGGAAGAGGTGTCGGAGGACAGCATGAAAAATGAATGAACGGTAAACGTCCGCTTCCGCTTCTGCACCTGCAACACGTTCTGTCAACAAACAAATTCATTTGCGACGTTTTGTTGAAAAATTCGCCCCCGTACGTGGACTAGGGAGGAGCGGGGTTTATCGGAGGGAGGAGCTGAAGAACTGAAATAGAAGGAGGAGGAGCGCGACAAAAGAAGTGGTGGAGAGAAGGGTAGTAGGAGTGATAGAGGGATGAGGGAGGGAGCTGCTAAAGAAGGTGGGCACATCACTAGGTGCTAAGATAGGATCCAACTCAGTCGGAGATTTGCTTGTCTCAGCTCAGCACCCCATCTCAGTGCATGCCTCGGAATACCCCTTAGCGAGCATTTGTAGCTGTCGCCGCCTCCTCTCCATAACACCGGTGCATTGTTTGCGATTCCGCGGAGGAACAAATGATGGCGCTTCACTCCAGCCAAAGCCGGAGCTCACGGGACACACGGAGATGGGTTTGGAGCAGGGTCGGGGGGGGCTGAAGTATAGCTGAGGCGCAGATGGAGGTACGCAACTCGTGGATCTAGGATGAAATCATATCCGGAGCAGGTGTCCCAATCTGGCAGCATCCACACCATCCTCGCCATCATCAGGTCGAACGAACGAATCTCCGAAGGGAATCAACGGAAAGCATGAGGAAATGAGAACAAGTTTCAATGTCAGCCAGGCGAAGTTCTTCTCGCTGGTCTCCTGGTCATTGGTCCTCGATTCCCGCCCAGTCACCTTCAACCACAACTATTGCCCCCAATGACTTCACTTTGCAACACCCCGCAGGCACCTGGGATCCGACGACGATGACGTTGACGACACAACTTTCGCCACAGTCGCCAAGAGGCGATTGGCGTCGTCACACGGGCCACCCGACAGCCCATGCAAGTGTGAGTTAATGGCCATTGATAGAAGCACACACACACATACTTACTCCCACGCCCGCTTAATTGAGGCCAGGTCGAAGCGAGGTTGAAACTTTGAAATTTTATCGTCGTTCTTGTTGTTGTTATTGTCACTATTGTTGCTGTTGGACACTCTGTCAACATGGATATTGAAATAATTGCATTTTTATCGCAATTTTTATTTATGGAAATGGGCATGAAGTCCTTTGAAGAGCTCTGGGCTTAGGATTGGCAGAAGTCGTCCGTATTTGAGATGTATTCCCCAATGAGATTGATCGAAATGGTGACCTCGTTGTCCTGTATCAGAAATTAAATTAGTTCAGAGTTGGAAAAGAAGGAGGAAGAAGCAGATGTTTGAAGACACAAACAAAGCCATGTCAATTAATGTCGAATTGTCTTCGAGAATTCTTTGGCGCATTCTATTGTCTTGATCTCGGTCCCAAGTTCAGTAAATATCGAGTTCACTTCACCAGACCTCAACGAGTCAAATAATTATCCACTCGAGGTCCTGCTAATGATTGAAAGAAACAATCCCCATGATAATCCTTCGAGGTCTTTAAAAGTTACGATGTTTTGGATGTGCCCAACTTCTTCTTTTGCTTAACCACATGATGGTTAAGAAATCAGGTGATGTATGTCGAAGAAGGAAGGAGTCTCATCCCCAGGACGTTTCTAAGCATTCCTCACGTCGAAGACGCGCGGAGTAATTCCAGGAACTCTAAGTGGCTAAGTTAGGTCGTTCCTTTCGCTCTCAGGCCATTTCATTCACTTCTAGTTCCTTTCTCTTCATGGATCTCCTGGTTTCTTCCTTTCTCTCTCCTCACAAGTGGTCACATGCGTCGATCGAACGAAGGTCACGTGGCGCCTCAGACATGCACGAAATGCGGATGCGACAAAACCGGTCACGACAGACCAGGTCAGGCCAGACTAAAGCATATCGAAGCGCTTTGGGTGGGTCGTCTCTCATGGCACATTGTTATATGTTATCCAATTAAGTTCATCTGTGTGGCTCCTTCAACCCCTGGACCCTCTGATTTCAGAACTTCTTTAACGACTGGATTCCTCGACGTAGGCCCCCTGAATTTAAACAACGAACTCAAGCGCGTGGAGCGGGCATAAGTCATTGAGTGGCCATTAATTATCAACCAACAGGGAGGAACCTCCGGGAGGGCAGCAGATGGCCTCGATGGCGATGCCTTTGTAGATCCGAGTACATGAGAGCTGCGAATCCCTCTTCCCTCCTAGTACTGTGTGGGAGGCATGTAGTTGCATGCCTCCTAGTCTTGAAGAGGCATCTTTTGACTATCTTGAAACAGCCCCGGTATGGAATACACTTTCGTTACCTTTATTCCTGCCTGGAGAAGGCGACGACGGAATCCTCGAGCGATGCGAAGCTCGTGAATTGCTTACACTTCCGAATCAGGTGCCGTAGGGAGTGGAAAGATGGAAGAGGAGGCAGGGCGGAGGGACCCCTGGCACGGGCTGCTGTTGTCACTCCTGGCGTGAGACGAGGGCGTTTCCACCTCCCCCTTCAGCCACCTTGCGGCAGGGGGGCTCCTTCCGTTCCGCACGCGGCACATGGAAATCTCGAAAGAATCTAAAAGACTCGGAAGCGCTGATGGAGGGGAGGGGGATGGTGTCGCCTTTCAAATAGAGATAATAAATGAGGCAACACTGAGCTCGCGTTACGAGAGCGTGCTCCTTGTCGAGTTTTCTCCCACCCCCGTCTGCCACGCCCCCACCCGTCTTCCTTGTCGGCGCCGGATTCGAGACTCTCATATGAGATTTCTAGGATTGCAACGCATCCTTAATTACCTCTCGTGCTCTTGAATGTCGCTGTGTATTTATGCAAAGCATTTTCACATGCAAATTTCACTCCTTCTCACACCACCTCCCCCTTTGCATGCAATATCCAACTTCGCCTTCCTTTGCCGCGCTCTGCCCTCGAGGATTGCGAAATTAGCCCATCATCTGCGAGAGAGAGCGAGAGCTTTTCACATGAGCTGCTCCACGTAATTAATTGGAGACAAGGAGTCAGCGAGACAAATCGTCGCCTCGTCCCCTTCGCCCTCCTATCGTCACTTCTCCTTCGTTATCTCTCGTCTCTTTCGTCCTCTCATCTCCTTCGGTCAAATTATCCTCCAGACGAATAAATTACCCGAAACTGTTCACACTATAATTTGACTGATGGTCATTGTGTATGCCGTTTTTTCGCCAATCGATCTACACTTGGTTCCTTTTGTCTCGTCCTCCTGTAGCTTAAGACGCTTCCAAGAAGCTCTTCTCGTTGGCATCTGTTCTCCTTTGGTCCTGGTGAGCCTCAATTGCATGCCCGTCTGGTCCATTTTTCGTCTCTTTCTCCAAGGCCTTCCTTCTCTAAGTCATTCTTTCCACAAGTGTCTCCGTATCCATCTTCTGCTCTCTCGCTATGGGCTGCCGAGTGCCACGAACACGTTCGCAATTCCATTGTGGTTGAAAATACACCTAAGTATGTGTCTGTGTGTGTGAGTGAGCTTAAATTTCACACGCCCCTAGGTAAACGCAAGTCGAAAGGTAAACAAATTAAAGCGCAATAATTTACTCGAACTGAATCCCAAATTTGATGACGGAGGCAATTGCGATTTGCATTCGCCCCCCGAGTGGTGGGAAGAGGGCGACGGGGTCTCCTGAATACCCTCCAGGAAAGGATAAACCTTAGGATCCTCTGATTTGAGAATGTCCTACATTTGTCCTGATATTCCATGAATAGTCCAAGATTTATACATAAGGTTCGTCTTGATAATCGGTTATTCGATTCGATTAAGTTTCCAATAGCAGTAAATCATGCCCGCTCCCTACCACTGTAATGTTCTTCAAAACGACAGCGAGAGAGAGATGGAAGTGACACTAACACATTCACTCACCATCGCACACAGACTGCGTAATGGATTCTGTGGACGGCTTCGAATCCCTGGGGGAGTTGGGCGTGTGGGGCCGGAAACGATGCGATGTCAGTTTACCTACTGGGGAGCCTCGCTCGAGCAACGTAAATTTACAATTACACTCCGGCGAATTCTGTTTACCGCTCGCACACGTGACGAACTCCACCTGGCGCCCTAATCATGTTGGTCGGACGTCTGAAGGGACGCCTAGTGTAAATAAACCAACATGGGCGTCGGTAGCAGGGGGCGGTGAGGGGTGGGGCTGCCTCCATTTCGATACGTCTTTAATCTGATCTTCGAGGGGCAATTAAATGTAATTGGAGATTAAATTCTCGGTGAGGTTTGCTTTCATAGGACGGGGCAACGATTGGTCTCGAAGCATATGTTGGATATGGTAAGTCCTTTCAAGGATTGACCCAAAGCGTCCACGTTCTCTACTGGAATTCCATCTGATAGAAGAAGGAAACAGAACTACGACGAAGGAGAGAACACTATGATGAAGAAACAGAACTATATTTGTGGCCTAGGTGAAGGCGGATAATTTCATAGTTTGTTTTTCACTTCACTTTATTTCCCTTCGGCCTCTCTATTCCTCATTTTCTCCACTCTTTCTTTTTCTTTCCTCCTCTTTTTCTTCTCCTCTCAATTTCTCTAGTCTCTTTCTCTCTCTCTGGCGTTAAATGCTCCCACTTCCGGCAGGAAGTCAGGATCATAAAAATTAACTTCTTCTGCCACCTGCCGCGTCGATGACGTCCGATCCGTGGGACAGGCGGATGGCGGAGGAGAAGGCGTGGATGAAGCGCAGCGTTGCCAACTGTTCGCATTTCTCCTCACGTCGACTCTCGTTTTGGACGAATTCGTTCTTCTCGCCCCCGGAGGTGGATGAAAAACACTTGGACAGCTGGCACCCGCCGATGTCTTCGTGGATGTTCCGGGATCGGCTGCCTCCATTTATCACTTCTAATTACGTCATCGTTTGCGGAGATCAACCAGCAAGAGTTGATTTCCTCCATCCTGTGGTCTGCGACTTTCGTAGATCGGCTGCAGCTACTGCTTCAGTTCAGTTCGGAGATCAACACGTGGCGTTGGAGCCTCGAACTGGGAGAACGTCCCTTGGAACTCAGAATTTATAGCAGGATAACAGTGGATTTCGACAGGATCTTGTATCCCCCCGAAAGTATTCTCCAGAGAAATTCGCGTTGTCCCAGGCGGAATAAATTCGTGATATTAATTTTGTAGTTGCAACAAAGAGGTGTGCTGACGAAAATGTTCTGGTGAAGCTGCCTTGGTGGAGGTGTCCTGGTGGATAATCCTAGGTGGAGATGACTTGTTGGAGGTGCCTCAGTGGAAGTACCTCGGAGATTCTGTCCTGGTGGCATCGCATGACCGATGGGGCGAAAATTTAAAAAAGTTCTCTTTCGATTATAGCATAACTTTCTTCCGTTCGTTTGGGAAAAACCAACGGCCACGTGCTACATTTTTATCGTTCGCCATATTTTCATGTACAAATATTCGCTCGCTCTCCCCCAGTTATAAACTCGGCCAAGAGAAGAGAGAAAGAGGGGTGGACGGGAGGGCGGGAGGACGAGGGAATGAAGGAGCAGAAGAAGGAAATTTATGACTGTGCGAAATGTATGAAAAATATTACAGTGAATGAAGAGAAATGTTTACGGAGTCGGCGTAGGGAAAATCTGGCGACGAAATCGACGAGGGTGACGGAGTCGTCAACAAACGGCAGAAGGACGATTGCACACACGGTTGGAGGAAAAGGGGGCGATATGACAAAATAAACGGACGGATGGATGGACAGATAGACAAGAGGACCAACAGACCGACATGGGGGCAAACTAAGAGACACGGGAACGAACTGACAGAGAAGAAAACGAATAGACCTTCGTCCTTATCGAACTGAGAGACAGGAGGATAAAATGACAGGTGGGCGGAAAGTCACAGGTGGGGTTGGCCTTGGCCGGTGACGCTGATAAGGTCGACTTGACAGTAAAAAGGACGAGAACCGAACTGAATGATGAGCGAGTGAACGGCAGATGACATACTGACGAGAAATCTGGTGAGACAAAAGGAGACATATGGACGAGCGCTTCGCAGACGATGATATCGGCGGATCATCTGAGACGCAGGACAGTTGGCTCCTGTCGCACAGATTCGACATCGCCGCCGACATATGAGCGAGTCATACAAGAGATAGCAATACAATTGAATTGAACGGAGGCGAAGCGAATCCCTCCCTCCTCGACGCAAGAGGTGCCACATCCACCTCCAGCCACCAACCGCGACGAAGGAGTCCTTCGAAGGCGCTGCTTTGAACCCGAGCCCCGCATCGTCGCCTCCCACACGTCTTCGAATGAAAACATTACCCGGAACAAACAACAATGTGGCATAATATTTTATTGGAAACACCTTCGTCGCAATGTCTCCGCGAACACCCAGAAAAAAAACACAAGCATCGTTTACGCGTACGCCGCCAAAGAGAGACCAGCTTGCGGCATGTGAGAACAGATGGCGGCAGTCGTCCTCGTCCCCACCTCCGCCGGATGGATTTGGCAAATACATGTTGATGGAGGTCGACCCGGAGCCTTCGACGAACTTCGTCTCACGTTGCCAGGTATGTGGAGGACCAGGAGGGCATCCAGGAAATGTACAGAAGTTAAAAGCTTTTATTGGCACCGGCAGCGGATCTGCGCGTGTGTGTTTACTCGGCTGCGGTAGTGTGCGCGCATTTGCATACATGGAAGTGGAAGGAAATCCCCAATGTTTATGGGGCGATAGCCTCAGACCGACCGGGGGACAGACAGTCTGACAGACCGAACGCACGCAGCAATATGTGTCAACGGAAGGTGATTGAGATTTTGGCAAAGAGTGCGAGAGAGTTGTGGAAATCGCAATGACCTGAGTACTCAACGTGAATATGTCCACGGAGAGCGGTCGGCTCAGGGTAGTCGCCTTCATTTGATATCGTTTGATCGCTTACATCTGGCCACATCTCCCTCTTACTTACCTCTGCAAACCCTTAAGAGATTGGTTTTCGCTCGAAGCCCCTTCTGATCTTTGGGGGAAATCAAGAGATGAACACGAATCATTTTGCCTGAGTGTACAAAGACGTAACATTTACGTATGGCTTTTTATTATTATTATTTTATTATTTTTATTATTTATTATTATTTCTTAATTTTACTGCTTTCAAAATGCAAATGTTTTGGATTCTATGGCCAATAATGTATATTTAAGAATTGTGCTAAACATATGCATATTTCAGGTTTTCATCGTTCGATGCCAATTTGTATTCGTAACTTTTTACACACATTAATATGGCTGTATATACACGTCTATATGAATAATAAGGTAGAATTATGTTTTTTTTATTCAAAGAGTTGCATAATATCTACTCTTAGTTGGACTAATTTGATGAATCTTAAACATAAATACCGACTTTAAGAATTAAGTATAATTATAGAATAAAATTAAAGAAATTCATAAAATACATAAACGGAAAATCCTATTGGATTCTGTTTCATAATCTGGAAGTAAAAAAGGCAGACATTGCCTTAGCCTATTACCAGTAAAACTATATTAGATCACTATAATAATGTCTTATACCCTAGAGATCCTCAATCGTTTGGCACTCATGTGACTGTACAAATTACAGATCACCAACAGGTTTGTAGACATATACATATGTTAGGAGTTAGGAGAAAATACAATCACCGCAATAAGACAATAACTTCAGATGCCACCCATGGTCATGGCTTCGGTTTGGACTAAGAACTCTGTACTGATCCGTTAGGGGGCGTCATTCGTCCTACTACTGCTCAAGATGACAACTCACGCTGACCGTCCACTATGAACAAGCGGGCTTCCTCTGGAGTTGATGTCTCCATCAGTGGGACAACATGCAATCGAGTCCACGCCCGGATGCGGGGGCCGATGTGAGCTCTAGGCAAGTGAAGTGCTTGGCATTCCTAAGCGGCTCAATGTAATCCGCCTGCAAACAGATCCGTCCTTCGATTGTGCGCCACCAGTCTGGCGGCACTGATTGACGGGAACATCGGAGAATAAAGGAAGCGACAAAGTGGTTCTCGATGGCCGAGAGAGGGAAGCCGTTAGACTCACAGAATGCTGAAGAGAAGAGAAGTAGTGAGAAGAGGTAAGAAAGGGCTCAAGGGTTTCCTGAATTCAATGCATTTAGTTGTTTGTTTCGCAATTCTACAGCGATGCTCTCATTCCTTTCCAGTCCTCGCCACCACGGCATCGTGATCGCGGGCTCCGGCGCAACTATTTTCAATATTCGTGCAACGAGGGCCCCGACGCCCCAGGGCCCAGAAGGCACATAAATTCCACAACAACAACAACAACCAGGAGGAAACCAAATTGGGGCGGAACTCAGAAACAGCAGGCAAATGAAAAGTTTGCAGTTGCAACACTTAAAGGATTTTAATTTCCTCGAGAAACAAATTAATTTGAGAATCGGTGGAAAGGCGAGAGAGGGGGCGGGTGTAAAATGGGTGTGGCAATAGGAATAGAAATGGAAATCAAAGTGGAATTTCATTTGGCTATTGTAGAAGTTATTATTATTGTTGTTTTTATTATTATTCTTGTTGTTTTTATAAATAATGTTGTAATTTTTGTTATAGCTGTTGTTATAATTATTGTTGGGAATGACTGTTGTTGTTTTTATAATTGATCTTGCGGCTTCGATGTTGCCAGCGTTCTGTTTCTGTTTTTGAATTATTTCGCAATCAATTCAAGACTTTCCGCCGCGACTTTCGACAATTTCGGCTTAAATTGGTATTAAATGGCGAATTAATTGGACGTAATGAGTCCGAGTCCTGTCGCCCAGATGATTGTCAACCGCATGTCCTGTCGCCCTTATCTTGTCCGCCGTCCTGCTCTCGACGAGGCCGACTCGAGAGCGACGGAGGTGACCACAACACGAAGGAAAGTCAGTTGCCGTTGGCCTCCGAAAGGATGCAGTCGGACACATGCTGCCATTGCAACTCCGAGAAGGACCTTCTCCCCCTCCTCCTCTTCCGCCCAGAACCATTCGGAAACCACCATCGCCCAGGATAAGTCCCTGTAAATAACTTCAAGGGGACCAAAAAATTTTAATCACATGAAATATGAACAATAATTGAATGGAGTATTTTAATGTGTAATAAAAACATTAACATTAAAACATTTGATATTTTTCTCGTAATGTGGTTATTTTTGGATAATAAATGGAAAAAATTAAGCAATAAAAATTCAGAACTCGTGGCGAGTTAGTAAAAACGAAATAAAATTAATACTTTATTATTTTATATAATTATTTTGATTAAATATTATTAAAAATATGTGTAAATAATAAATTCAAGTAGAAATAAGTTTTTTTAGTATTTACACAAGATGGCCCTTATAAGGAACACTATGCTCATAGGACAGTTGTCAACTAAAAATTGTTTTGCCTTAAATTAACCAAAATTGGAATCTAGTGATGATGATTTTGAACAACAACATATACAATAGGATATGGTTGTACTGAAAAGTGTAGCTTCGTCAGATTTTCGTAATGAAAAAGCATAAGCATCAATATATTAGATTACCGTTTTCCAAAGAAAAATGTACATAGTTAATTACTCAAAAACTGATAATCTCTCTGTAAATTGTGGCCAGAAGTCTAATTTTATTTGTTTGAAGTTCAAAAAGTGAAGTGAACTTCAAAAGTCATTAATCGAAAGAATGCTTAAATTTTTTGTATATGCCAACTGCTCACACTACATCTCTCTTTTATGGGACACCTTATAAAACTAAAGTTAATAAATTTTTTTACATGCAACTTTTAAAAATATTTTAGTAGTATTTGTTTCCGAAAGTAAGAAAAAAAGTTGCCAGGAAACCTTATGCACTAATGGGTTAAATACGCCTTGGCTTAAATCGCTAGCATCCACGGCTGCCTCCCCATAATTCGTGTACAAGGCAAAGTTTCAAAGTAACGCAATGATATGCGAGAAGTATCTGTCTCTCCGTCTGTCTGTCGATCCTGGATGGTCGTATTTAAATTCAGAGATTGCTGTCGGACTCCGAGAACTTTCAACGTTTGACTCCGGCCCCCGAGGCCCGATAGCGAAGAAGTTCCCAACCGAACGATACGGTGATTTACGAAATATTCAAATAATTCCAGATTAAATTAAATTCCGCAGCGAAACACTCTCTCTCACAAGGTAGACCTGACTCGATTGGCGACGTTTCTTTATGGCTCCCGAAGCCCCCGTTTAACGCTCGATTGGGGTTGGGTCGAAGAAATTAACGTCTTCTCCCATTAACTGTTATCAATTCCAAAGCCCTGGCACTTGGCCACCTTGTTGTAGACACCTCAGCCCTTCTCCTCGCCTGCAGGAGTTCATTTGAGAACCAACGCCTCCTCAGGTTCCAGACGCGACTCCGGTGAGACTGTGACTCAGCCACTCCATGACATTTATCTTCATGACGACAACTCCTCGGCCGGGTGAAATAAATTCAGCGCTCGTTGTGATGCAGGACGGAATGAGAGTTTTTTGCGAAATCACTCTCAAGAGCCGGACGCCTCAAAGCGATTTATTCACAAACGGCAATGAATGTCGCGAAAATGTAAAGAAAGCTAAAATTGAAGGAAGATGAAATAAAAACCCAATCGATTTGAGGATAAAACAAACTAACCCAAGTCAATACAATTGCAAATACTTCTATTTTCTTTTTTAAAAACCAATATTAAAATCGAAAATTAAATGATTTTTGTTCGAACACTTCTCGTTCTTCGCTCGGACATTTAACTGTGTAATCCCTCATTGTCCGGGGATTTGGTCAGGATTCAGACGGAAATTCTTGGTGAATCGTCGGCCACCGTTAGAAGAAACTGATGCTGACAAGTCCTCGAACAGTTGCATCGACACAGCTGCAGGTGCTTCTGATGAATTACTTGGAATTTGTTGTAGTTTTTGTTGTGGCATTATACAAATTGCATTGCATTAGTAGCCGTAAGCCGCTCATGCCTCCTCTTCCTGCGAAAGAGTCCACATCCAGCTCATGATGCGCACTTCCGTCGATCGAATGCATGCGCAACATTCACCTACACAAACACAACTCCATCTACACACGTACATGGGTCCGTATGTATATCCTGCTATCGGTCCGAGTCATGGACATCCGTGTCCAGCGTCAGTGTCATGACAACGAGTGGTCTTCGAGAGCATTTCACATGGCATTTCATTTGAAAATAATTCCATCCGAGCATCTGTCCTTCCAAATCCATGCATGACATTTTCTACGTGGACACTAAAACACGCACAGACCTCGGTGTCCCGACCACCGGTCGCCCACCACGATTCTCACACAGCACAGAAACGGAGCAAAACCAGAATAACCCAGATATGCTCGAAAGAAGAATCCAGAATACATTTATCGGCAATATAATGCAATTTATACATAAATAATAATGGATTTATGTATGTGCTACCAATCGAAATAAATTCCAGCTCTTCAAATTACAGAGTGTTTTGTCTTCAGCATTACCAATGGTGTCGTGTCCTTGGGATTTATTGTTAACATCAAATGTTCGACCCTCGACTTCATAGAACTTCAAGTATATCGGTCTGTGGCCAACGTCCCCCCATCGAGGAGGAGGTTGTTCAAGACACACCTCGGACTCTCCCTGATCAACCCACCTTCGCAACAACAACCCCGACCCCACCTCCTCATTATTTATTTCGTCTGCGGTGTCAATAAAAGTCGCCTTCCTCAGAGGGTCTTAAATGTTGATGGCGCCTACACGAGGAGTCATTAAATTTAATTTATTTAATCATTACCATGTTGCTCCAGAGGAGTTCTTTCACTGCGGTTGCTGGTGTCAGCAGTGAATGGGATGGAATGAACCAAGTCGTTGGAAGACAGACTGACGGACGCAGGACTCGAACTCTTCTTCCAATAAATCTATTAAATTGCGTTCCGCCAGAGACGCACCCGCTTCACATCCTTCGACTCTGACCCTCGACCCCAACCGCAGGACATCCTCGTTCGACGTGTTCCGGGGTCAATAAATAAAGTCGCATTTCCAATTAAGCAGAAATGGCCGACAGGGTGCTCGAGCCACGTAAATTAAGTGCGTACCGAACACAAACGTTGCCTGCCCGACCCAAACTACCGAGGGCTAGCTCTCGACCAATTAACGTCTAATTGTTGTGAAGCTCTCTGATTTACGATCGGACCCTGTCGAAGGCACCAATCGATCAGCGGGAAATCCCCACGAATCCCAATCGGATTCCTCTCTCTCTCTGTCTTCTCAGAGTGGATTCTCTTGAACCCACTCTGAATAGACTTAGGACATATATTTCTTCACCTATTGATTCATGGTCGAACGTCTGGTCGTTTGGTCCTTGATCCTTGAAACAATCTCGCGGGAAGTTCTTTGTGCATGTCTTGTTATTAATTCAGGCCCTGCGGCTGCTGCAATGGTACTGACGAGAAATAACAGTTTCTGCAGCAGAACACTAAGGACTCGCTTGTTTGAGAAAGTCTCACTGGCCCGGAGAAGACTCGCTGTGTCCTGGTTCTGTTTTATGAGTGCTCTGTGGCCTAAAACGAGTTTGTGGTGTGCAGTTCGGCAATCATGGGGCAGGTTGATAACGACGAAGAGGGAAGGAACGGAAGAAAATGCAGTGGGAAATGAAATCATCGTTCTCGACTCTAGAAAGAATTGCTTAACCACTGTTAATAAGGGACCATATTTCTTCCACGACCCCCAAGTGCCAGCAGGATTTTCTCTTGCGGGAGTGGATATTAGATACGAAGATCACAAGGATATTAGCACCAGGCCCATTGAAGCCTGGAAGGATTCAAAAGACTGACGCAAAGCCGCGAAATCTCCGAATGGCTTCATCATTGTCGAATCCGAAGATTTATTTGCCGCGGTTTTCTGAGTGACATCGGAACTCATTCTTTTTCACACATGATACTTTTTGACTTTATTTTGTTTCAGTCGCGAAGGTAAAATAAGAGTATTTTGATCCCTGAAAGGTCGGGTAGATTTTACTCCGAACCTTGGAAAGAAGAGAGAAGATTCTTGTTGAGAAGATTCAAGTATAAGATAATAAGATGAGAGAAGTCAAGAAACCTCTTGACAGTTTGTGGAAAGTGGAACTACACCAGTTCCAGGTCGGAGGCGTCGGCGACGAGAAACTTCATCGACATCGCGCCATCGCTTCCGCACAAGGACTAATAGATGGCATTAATAGAATTTTTCGAACAATTTTCTTTGCTTTTATTGATGCCCAGGCCGTAACGTATTTACGAGTTGCCTAATGTTTCCGCACGACGTTGTTTCTGCGCCCAAGTGGTCATCTGCAGTGCGTGACCCGGACAAGCCTGTCTGCCCACGCAACGAGGGCACCATCATCCTCTTCCATCATATCTTTCCTTAGACACCTTCTGTTTCCCTAGGCTACGAAAGGTACGACTTTAGTCGTATTGATACACATGTCTTAGTGTGGCTTTAAACACTGCTTCACCTCACCCATCTCAGCCGCCGCCTCGGTCCAATATACGGTCCAGAAAACATCCTCCGCTGGCCTTCACTTCGGGCCACCTGAAGGCGTTTGAACAAATGCCTCTGCGTGACTCTAATGCCCAGGGATGGCAGGTGGCTTCCGCGTTCTCAGCTGATGTCTCGGAGGCAGGGTTTATTCAAGGCCCATAAACTGGTAACAACCTCATAGAGATCCCCAATTTAATGATTCCGGGAGTTCTTAGAGAAATTGTAATGAACGGGAAATCGAATTTTGAGTTTAATTTGAATTATAATCGGATACAAATTACTTAACAAGAGATCAATCAATTTGTGCTGAGTTTCATTATTGAATAGCAATATTTAGATTTATAATAATTCAATGATCAATGGAATTATATGCGACTCATCCCAGAAAGGAGGGGGGAAGGAATTGAAGAGAATTTTGAGAAATCCCACTATTTGTTTCTGGTCAGGGAGACCAGAACAGGACACTGAGGACGAAGATGCTACACTATTCCAAAGGGAAATTCTCAACTTGTTAATTAGATTCAACACGTTTCTACTGGCAGACCAAATTCAGTCGGATGGGTCTTGGGAACAATTCGTCTAAAATATATTTAACTGCCCGTAATATCTTACAGACGCGTCGGACACAAGAGCCGAGGAAATTAGAAATATCAACTTTGTTGTATTTTCCCACCATCGTTTTTCTTTCTCATTCTCATCCCTCACCAAAAGAACCCATTGCATGCGGGTTTCGAGTAGTCACCTCTATCTCGTGTCCTCTCATTCTCGCTCACTATCACCCTCCCTCTCACTCTCCCTGGTGATGGCTCTGCCACGAACAAACATTGAAAGATATCATAACCATGGAAATCAACATTAAATGCAGAGGAGGACTCGAGGTTCAGCGAGGACCGATGGTTCTACTTTTTCTCCCGATGGGCGGGGCCACGCCCCGTTATTTATGAGTGTGTGTGTGGGAGGAGTGCGACGATGACCAAAGCCCCTCCTCGAGAGGCGCATAACTCGTCCTCGTCCTCAGGGTCAAAGGTCATTTCGTCTGATTGCCGACAACAACCACTCGATCCTGGTCGAGATCTGCCCCGCACCTTCAAACGCCCAATGGTGGGAGTCACCACTCGTTTGGACCAAAAGTAGGGTCTGAAGGGTGGTGGAGGACGAGGGGGATGAAGTCGGAGTGAGGTTGGTGCATAAATCGCGTTTATTTATTTACTACAATGTTGTTTCTTTCAATTAAGGCTGTGTGTTGTTCCGGTTGTTATTATTGTAATTGATGTTGTTGTTTCACTTGCTGTTGTTCTCATCGTTCTTGTTGTTACTGTTGTTGTTGCTATTGTAGTTATTATTATTGTTGTTGTATCTTATGACTCCCGCTTGGGCAAGCACCGTTCTCATTACAACCGATGCACAGTGGGGTATTTGGCCCTAAAAATGGGGAACAAGTCACCTGGCTATCGGAGGGGTCCCTTATTATTTTTTTTCAGTTAGACTGACTCCAAATAAGTAAAAAATAACAATAATTTTATATACTTTGGAGGAATTTTATTTTTTTTTAATTAAATGAAATTTTATTCATATGAAAATTGGGTGACATTTGTTCAATTCAGTCATTTTCTTGGTGTCGCTTCCACCTTAATATCTAAAATACTGTTTCCATCACTACCATGAGTCTTCTCATCCCTTAAAAAAAAAAAAAATAAATTACTCTCTGAGGCCCAGAAGAGCGCCGAGGAGTTTGAGACGAAGATCAGGTGAGTCGACATTATCCTTTGCTCGATGTCCTAAGGTTACTCATATCCTTTCTTTCCCCCGATAGTCGCGCTCGGGAGAAGTACGAGAAGTAGGGAGAGTACGAGTACTGCAGAAGGAGAACGGGAACCTGCGCGAGCGCTGCCTCAAGCTAGAGGCCATCATCCGGCAGCAGCGCAAGGACTACTGTGTCAAGTGAGGTAGAGTGGTACAAATCGAGGAGACTCCCAGTAGAGTTATGCAAAAGTTTGCGAGGGTGACGTTTTATTCACCCTCTTCAAATAGTTGATTGCTTATTTCGATATTACATAGAGTTGAGATTCAAATGAGAAGCTCTGAAGCTCTGGGTTTTCATTGGGAAACCGTTTCATCAACCTGACTGGGGAAGCGGTTCATGAACCTCCAGGAGGAGAACGGTCGACGACTCTGGATTCATTCGAGTAGAAAAGCACGCATCGACCTCTGTGAAGGATGAGCATCGCCATCTGCTCCGATCACCGCGAAGGACCTCCAGATCGAATTGATTTATAATGATTTATAATGGGGTCCTCCGTGACAGGTACCCAACATCCAAAGGTCATCGTTTCACAGGGTGGAACGGCAAACATTTGTTTTAAACTCCTTGGCTAAAGTGTGAATACGACTTGAATTAGTCCATAAAGTAGCGATGCCATAAATCTTCCGGCTGTGATGAAGTGGCCTCAATTGAGCTCAGCTCCATCGAAGGTTGATTAACAATGTGTTTGTGTGTGTGAATATGCAACGAGGAGAAAAGTCAACAACCATTAGTTTGGTTGTGCAGAACCCTTTCATGGTAGTTGGGCCATGGTCCCAACCGGTTGGCCAGTTTGTTCGGGGAAGGAGCCGATGAGATCGAAAATCTCTCGAAAATTAATGACAGCATCCTTTGGTCCCGGTTCCATTGATTGAAGGTCCGGCCTAGTTGGCGATGGAACCATCCCATGCTCTGCCACACCCACCATCCCCCCACCTTCAGGCCGACCTTATTTATGTCGATTCTATTCATGGCCGAATAATGAGGAACGGATATTCAAATTTATCTCGAATCGCTTTTAAGTGAGGTTCCATTAGCCGGATGCGGCCTCCTGCTAGTTTTACAACTTCCTACCACACTACACTGTTGTTGTTGGGTTATCAAATGCTGCTCGATGGAAACTAATTGAAATAAATTGATTCATTGGTAGTTTAGAATTTTACGGACCAAGGGGGAGGTGTCATGACCCAGATGTAGTAGCATCGAGTTCCATCTGGGATCTCATCGAGATACTTTCTTGGAATAAATTATCGCTGGAGTTGTTTTAGAGTTTCCAGCATCCGACATGGGATCCAATTGGGCCGAATGGCGACGAGCAAGTGTAAAAATAAAGTCAATTCAGTCGTGTTTTGGCAACAATCGATGGTGCAGAAGGAAACACAAATATCAACAACCGGAGGCGATCCAACGAATCCAACGATCAACAGAGTGTGGCTACCGCGGACCCCGGTGCGACGACGCAACAGGAGGCAGGAGGTTTGACCTTGAACCTTGGATACTTCACACTCATTCCTTCCCTCAGCCGGATAGCGGTAGGAACAATAGCAACATGTCTTCAAGAACAAAATACAAACAATTGTCGAACAACCGTCCCCTCCCCTCGATGGAGAAGAGGACGACTTAGCCTTGGGACATCTGAATCTCATTCACTCATAAGGACATATGGGCAGATGGCTCACGCATACATTTAAAAGCATTAACATGAACGGAATGGGCCCGGGTAATTGTTTTTATTGTTCTTGTCCACGGCAGCCGAAGGCTCTCCAATGTATGTACATATATTTATGGTCGAATATTGCTCCGCACATAAATTTGGAAGAGATAAATAACCGACTCGTCTTGTCTGTTCTTCCTTTCCGCCAGCTGGTGGAGCCAGAGAATGCAAATGAGGAATTGTGGTAGAGAGAGGGAGAGAGAGAGAAAGAAAGGTTGTCACTGGTTGTTATTAAACGTTGCTCTTAAACAATTTTCCCAGCGGACACGTCCCCCTCCTCACCGGAATACAAATTAGCAACACATGCTGCTGTTGACAAGCGTCCGGTCTTTTATTTAATTGAATTTGTACCCTGTCGACCATTTATTGTTGCTGGCGACTTACGGTTGAAGACTGGCGGCAGGCGGTGTCGTCTCCGTTGCATCCCGTCGCAGGAGTCCGACGCCGCCGGCCGACAGATGAAGGAACTCGTGTAGCCGGAAGTTGTTCGTTTTGAAAAGTGACTTCCACTTCTCCACCTTCGCCGTCGTCCTCGGAGTCCTCAGAGTGCGCCCGGTATCTGCTGCCGGTTGACCATCGGCCCGGTGGACGACGCTGCTGGGAACGAGTGTTGAATTCTGTCCTCGGACTTTGATCTACTCATCGTTGTTCCGGAGTTGTCGGGTGAATTAAGGATATTGAAAGCGTCCTGTCCCATGTCGGAACACGAGACGGAGGCCAGTCTAGCACGAGGTGGAGGCGTCCTTGGCAGGAAGTTGGCAATAACTATTCCGACCTCAACCCGTGCTTCGTACCGAGATAAAGTCATCAACATAAAACGCGAGATGCCACTGCGGACCTCTGTCGAGCCGCCTAAATTATGACTTGATTTCGGCAAGTTTATGCCCCAATAAAATGTGCTCATATTCTTCTATTATGTTCTACAAGCGAGGCCCTAGATCGAGCGAAACCTTCGACCGGTCGGAGCGGGTTCTTCGCTTTTATGGGTCCTTTGTTTTCGGTGGCCGAGGAGTGGACATGGAAATTCAATTTACGACTCACGAGCTAAAAATGGGATGAAATGGGAAAATGATGTCTTGGGGAGGGATCCAATCGACCATCCGTCATTCGGAGGACTCTGAAGTGCCCAACAGTAGTGCTTTCATTTAATCCGAAGTAGTCCTTTATCGTCGTTCGTCTATTATTCCGGCGAAGCAAATTAAATTCTTCGAGCTCCTGAAGTGGACCGCAAATTTAGAGAATCCCGCGAAAGCCACCGCAATGAAGGATGCTTCACTGCAGAAATACTACAGATAGATCCCAAAATATTTATCCATCTCAAGATGATTTCTTGTCCTTCTCCTGGCAAGTTAAACGTTGACTCCTTCTGGCCGGCCGCGTTTTGCAAGTCGCCGCCAATCAAGGCCAATCGATGCAGCCGAAGACGATTCGCTTTATGGAGAAACCAGTGTTCTTCGTCGTCCAGACCCTTCTGAGTCCACGAGACCCTTCTGAGTCCACGAGACACGACCCAGTCGGCATTCCAAAGTCATCCGAGCATTCGACGAAATGTAAACAAGCGACTCCGCAATTTGGGACTGTTTTCGGTTGGCTGCACTCGTGTCGTCCGGACGCAACGATGACCCCGGACAAAGAGTTGGCTTCTTGGCCGACCTCCAGGAGCCCTCCCTGAATTAACGGCCCAGAACGGATAAACCAAGAGAAATATTTAAACATGCAGCAAATTCTATGAAACCATTTGAAAATAAAGTCCCGGACCTGGTTTTGATTCTCCTCTGATCAAGAGGCTGAATTGTTTGTCTTCTACAGGCGTGCCATTTGTTTGTTCGCGGCTAGTTGGCAAACACATCAAATTCTACAACCGACTTTTAATATCAATTATGGAAATTATCGAACCGCTGTTTACTCGACTTGTGCATATTTTACCTGGCCCATTTCGGGTGCAGCCGATGACGAGCCGGGCAAATATTTACCGTTCGCGTGTAGTTGCGATATTTCCAAAATTTGGCCAAAATAATGGTCGTAAACTTTAATGTTCGCCACCATTTGATACCAGTCGCACCGTGGGGTTGGGCAACTCCAATTATTATTAAAGATAAGTGATGTGATGAAAATTCTCGCTGGAGTTTTATCACTATTTCGGTCGAAGAGAGCGATGGGAGGTATCCCAATGGGGCTTCTGGGAGAGAGCTGTAAAAATAAAAATTAAGGAGAAAACTTTTTAGCAACCTCCCACCCAACATCATGGAATGATGGGGGCCCTTCCTTTGGAGCAGAATCCACCACAGTCACCCGAACTCCCGCCCCACCGTGAGCCTTGATGGATGGCTTGCATTCATCTGACTTAACCACAAATTATTCTACGCTGGTCAGCTCGGACTCATTTATATACGGCAGCCTCGTTTCGTATCTCAATTAATTAGACGAAATAATCCACGGTGGAGGATGATAGATCGGTCCCCGTAACCATTGTCGTAGTTGTGTCATTAGTGGCAGCATCCGAGGGCAGAACACCACATC
>JAFDUT010000176.1:0-45571 GCA_017309665.1 Coelopa frigida
TGATCGACAGGCGAGAGAGAGAGGGAGATCAACAGAGCAAGAGAGAGGGAGACACGTAGAGAGTGAGAGGCTCGGTCGATCGATCGATGGATGCCTTCGGGTGGCCAGCTCTGAAGCGGTCACTCAACCTCAACGTCGAGGTGGAGCCTCCGACTTTTTTTGGTCTTGTTTTTCTGGAGCAATTGTTAGTCGTTGCCCAATCGTGGGGAAAATCATTGCATGAGACGAAATAAATAAATTTGTCGACATTTATTTTCGGGACATTTAAATTGCGACGAAATTGCAAATGAGCACGCGATCAAACGTCAACCGTGATCAACGACCACGATCGTCAAAACAATTTCGAGCAACTAAATTCGGTCACAAATTCAGTTCGAGCAATAAAAATTGAAGAAAAATTAAATTCGAACAAAATAAAGGAAATTCGAGAAAAAGAAAATTGGACAACAAAAATTATATGAAAAAAATTAATTCGAACACAAACAAAATTAAATTCGGAAAAAAGTCAATTTACAATACATTTAAATTTTATTTCATATCTCAAAAAAATTCAATTTTATTATATATCACAAAGAAGGAGCAAAATCCAATGGGAAGTAAGTCAAACAATGATTCATCTCGAGACTCTTAAAGTCCGGCAGTTGATTTGGGACGAGTCAACGATCGGTAGGAATCATATTTTAATTGCGATCGTCAGCTCGAACACGTCACGTGAGTCTTTTGACATGTTTATAATAAGTTATTGAATTATTTATATCCATCGATCGATCGATCCATCCACGAAGATGACGACGGTCACCAATCAAACGGACGCGGACGATCACCGATCGTTCGGAGTCAGACGATCACCAAACATTCATCGATCGATCGTCCAAACATCCAACGACCACGATCACCGTTGAAACAAATGGCCACAAAAAAATTTCATCGTCAACATATGATCGGCAAATGTCTCGATCTCGACAATGACATTTGGCGATCACCGACTACAGACAAGTGATATTTTTTTTTTCTTATGTGTCTTTCCCAAAGTTATGCGCAAAATGCACTGAAAAATCAATAGAGATCACTCGATGGTCATTCTACAATTCATGATCACCTGTCGTCAGGGAAATAATGAAATTTTCTCTCGGTGTACTTATGACGAGGATCGTTTGAATGAGTGGTCCATCCGATCGACTCGTTGTAATCCATATTTTTATCATTATTGCTGTTGTCGGTCGCGTCATATCGCATCGATGACGATGAACTCTCAGAGTTTTTGCTCCCGCTGGTCGGTGGTGATCGTCATCGAAATTTGTTGTTGTTACTTCTGCTGCTCTCTGGATGCATTCGAGACGATCGTTATTGGAACCAACTTGGTCCATTGACATTTCAACGAATGTCGAATGGGAGAAGGAGAAAAAACCACGATCACCAGGCCGCAGGTCGAGTGAACAAAACCATCGCACGATCTCGATGCATTGTCGACGGGGAGCCACAACAACAACAACAAGAATTATAACAACAAAAAAATGTAGATCAAACAATTTCGCATTCGAACGCGCGCATGCAACGCAACCTGTCGCCGACGATCAATGTCGACGATCGAGACGAGGTGATCGAGGCGACCAGATCCAAGAAGCTGCTGATGTTGTTGTTGCTTATGTTGCCTTTGTTGTTGGTGTTTTTGTTGTTATCGTTGTTGTCTTTGTCTGCCTTTGGAATGGCAACAACGAGGATCGTCGATGTTGCCGATCACGCCGATCTCATGGCGACCGATCGATCGAACGAACGACCATCCGACCGATCGTCGTACCAAAATCGAAGGCAATTATGAAGAGGTGAGAAGTGTTCGCAGGAAATACGATAAATTAGCGTCTCATTGAGAGACGAGCGTTGCCACCTGATATAGCAAGATATATCACTTGACTTGAGCCTTTTCAACTCGTTCTCTCCATGCGAGTGATCGATGATCCGTAGATTGATGATTGTTTTTTAAATATATTTTTTTTGTTCTTTTTTGGTAATCACCTTTGGTTTTTGTTGCCAGGTGGCAACATTGGTGGGCTTTTGTTGCCAGGTGGCAACGTTGGTTGGTGTTGGTGCAGCTGTTACGCCCGGTGGTAGTGCGAAAGTGCGCCATCCGCCTCGTCTCGTGGGACAAATTAACGCCGCCGTCGTCTCCATCGTCATCGCCACCGACGATCGCCGACGATGATCAGTGATCGTGGATTTCGTCGTCTCCTCTTGTGGATGTTTTTCTTTTTTTCATATGGATTTCATCGCCTTCTCTCATGGATTTCATCGGCTTCTCTCATGAATTTCAAGGTTTCTTCCCTTGGATTTCGTCCTCTTCTCCCTTGGATTTCGTCCTCTTCTCCCTTGAATTTCGTCGTCTTCTCTCATGGATTTCATCGTTATTCTTCGTCACCAATCGATCGATCGAACGCCCTGATCATCGTCTGACGTCTGTCATCAAGCATTGTTGAAGGGTTTTCTTGAGTGTTGTTTCGTTGTTATTGTGATCGTGTGTGGGGGTTTTTTGATTTACGATCTCTCTCTCTGATCCGCAAGCCATCGGATCATCGTGCAATTTGTGTCGATCGCGTTGATCGATGAGTTTTGGCGGCGTGAGGCGACAATAATTTGAAGTCATTTACAAAAGCCCTACCGGTGACGAGAATTTATGACAAGGGGACCCTGTTAAATCCAACATGATCAGTCACCAAGTTCCCTTACTATGATGAGTGATCATTGATCACACAATATGATCACACACTATGATCACTTATTATGATCACACACCATGATCACTTACTATGATCACTCACTATATTCTCTTACCATATTCCTCCAACATATTCCCATACTCAATTCTCCAGTTGTTCGAATTTCCACCATTCACCGTTGGTTTTTTTTTTGAAAAAATTATACCTCAAAAATCATAATTAAAATTAGAGAAAATTGTAAAAAGATCGAGGGCGAGAGAACGATGTGATCAAGGGGGATAGAAAAGTTGTTCAAGAGGGACAAAAAAAGGTGATCGCGGGCTATGGAAAACTTGATCGAGGGAGACAAAAAATATGATCGCGGACTATGGAAAAGTTGTGCGAGCGGGATAGAAAATGTTGATCACGTGGTTGATCGCGCAGTGGTTGAGGGCGTCGAGGATCCCCCACTGTGTCCGAGTGAGCAAATGCTCAGCCATGCGCTTGTATCGTTGGCACGATCGCCGGCTCCCACTTAATTTTTCTCCCCCCATCGTCATCGCCATCGCCAACGTCTTCCCGTCTTCGACCCCTGTGGCGAGCACGCCTCTGGAGTCACTTGATTGCGAACAACGATCGAACGGAGGAACGATCTGAGAGCGAAGCCGATTGTCGGTGTTGCCACCTGCGCTGCCAGAAACGACGCTTAATTAGAGGCCGTTTTGTGCACCTTTCCTGGGACCCACGACGAATGAAGATTTCCGTGGCTGAATTTGAATCTGAAGACTGAGAGTACGAGTCATGGAGATCGGTGGGTGTTGCTGACGATCGGACGGTCGTTGGTCGGTCTTTGGTCGATCGTCGTTTGGTCCCTCGGTCGATCGTCGTTGGTCGGACCCTCGTTCGATCTCGGTGCGGCGCCTAATTAATGTTCACCTCGAATCGATGGCGATGGCGATGCCGAAACCGAAGCCCTTTCGGCAGGCTCCCAAACAAATGCCGCTGATTAGTGGCCAACGACGCCGCCGCTGTCGATCGGTTCCCGGATCGGTCGCGAGGGACCCCGACAGGTTTGAATCGTTTTGAATATTCAATGGACAGGTCGGGCGGGTGAGGTTCGGGTCAGGAAATTCTTCACACCGTCGACGACCTCCGCCGACTCAGAGGTCAATTCAGAGATTTTTTGTTTTTTCTTCGCGGGGAAAATGTGAAAATTTCCCACCCAGAGGTGAATTCAATTTCATGGAAAAATAACTAATTTTAATGTACAATAAAAAAATAACAAATAAAAAAATATTTCACAAAAATAAATCAAGGAAATAAAAAATATAATTTCACAAACAAATTTTAATTTACGAAAAAACAAAAGAATTTTGGAAAATTCCATAAAAAAATCGAACAATTCCACAAATCTTCGTAAAACTCTGATAAGAAGTTTTCAATTACAAAAGTCTGATATTTTACGACAAAGTCCGAGAATTGCTTTGAGAAAAATTCCCTTTAAACCCCATCGTGGGGGACGAATGGACCCCAAGTTGAAACCTTTAATTAAGTTGTTCTTTATGGACAGTTCCGTGTAATGAGCTGTATTTAGAAGGAAATTCAATATATTGTTTTTTTCTTCGATGCGATGTTGTTGTTTTTGTCCGATCTCCTCATTTCGATCTTAAAGAGCAGAAATTGTTTTTTAAACGAATCTGATTTCCAAGAAATTTGATGATGATGCACCAGGGTCGAGTACCAAGAAATTGGGCGATAGGCTTCATTTCACTTTTTTTGTCGAGATAGAAAAGGTGGTGACTAAGGTGGTTTTGTTGTCGATGTTGTTGTTGTTGTTACTGTTGCGTTGGCCTAATCACAGCAATTCGATTGACACGCAACAATAAATAAACGTATCTATCGCTGCGCACTTTAAACGCATCTTAAAGATAGCGATAGCGAGTAGGAGAAAAAGAAAGAATGAAAGAGAGAGATAGAGTGGGAATCTCGTGGTACCACGAAATACCACGAATCATTAACTTGTATTTTTATTTCGAACTGATGGACTATCGATAGCCACGATAGTCAGAGGTTTCCTTTTGTTTTTCGTGCCCTTCGATCGTCGATCGTCGTACGTGACGAAATTTATATCTCTCGGATGCTCCGACGCACAAGTTGCGAGATGCGTTGTAGTGGTCATCGTCGTCTTCTCGGCGTCGTTGCTGACCTAACATTGGTCGCATTTTCTTCTCTTTCTTTTTCTACCTCTTCGCCTTCGTTTTTTTTCCCCTTCTCCTTCGTTTTATCTGCCTTCGTTAATTTGTCGAAGATTGCCGATGAGATGATCTTTGCTTTTCTTTTCACTATTTGGACTATGGTGTGTTGTGGTTGTTGTTGTAGATGATGTTGTTGTAATTGTTGTTGTAGCTGATGTTATGATTTTTTGTTGTATCTTATGTTGTGGTGTTGTTGTACCTTGTGTTGTGGTTGTTGTTGTACCTTATGTTATCTTATATTTTGTAATTGTTGTTATATCTATTTTTTTACTTTTAGTTCAAACCTCTCACAATGGCCCCAAAAAAAAAATATCGTAACATTTTACACGACTTTCAAGTCAAGATCTCGCGATCTTCATCTCAACTGTGGGACAAATGCACCACCATCCATCTTCAACCTCGTCCCACTGTGCACTATCGATGGGGGCTTGTGTTGTTTTTTTTCTTGTTGTATTTTTTTTTATGATGACTTTTATTGTTGTAATTTCGAGAATTTACGAGATGTTTTTCCAATGATTGAACATTTTTCATTCAATCTCGATGGTGAATCATCAGAAATCATGAAAATCAATGGGAATTGAAATCGATGCGATTCGAGTCATCAAATTTCGATTTTGGACCATGTCAAAATAGATAGACAAAACGCACACGCATATTTTTTGGGAAGACAACAACAATTCTTACAATAACAACAATATTTATACTAACACATAATTTACAACAACACTAACAATATTGATTCATAACAACAATGAAAACTCTACCAAAAAAAAATCAGTTCCAAAAGTATCAACTTCAAAAACAACAGCGATCGAATGCAACAAATGAAAGTGATGAGCGAAAATCTTTCTCCTTTTTTTTTCTCTATCTCACTCTCACTCTATCTCTCTCTTACTCTCTACACTCTCTCTCTCTGGTTATCTGTCTCGGTTCTGGTGTCGATGACGATTTTTTCTGCAGGCTGATAGAAAATTCTTCGCTTTCGTTTGAGCAGCCGCCGCATCCATCGATGCCGATCGATTGATCCACCATCGTTGGTTGATCCGCCCAGGCGATGGGAAAATCTGACCGATCGGCAGAGAATGATAAGAGTGGTTCGTTGTTTTTGTTGTAAGAGTCGTCGTTGTTGTTTTTTTTTGCCGATCCCAAAACACCACACTTTCAATCTCTTGACGATGAAATCGATAGCCATATGGACGAGGGGGAAACCACGGCGGTCTCATCGCTAATCCTGACGGGAAATCACTCTTTTGCACTCTCTTTTTCATCACCTCTCGATCTTCCTCCATTCATTTTCCCACTTTTCTTCATTCACTCTCTGCACATGTTGATAAATTTTACCCAATTTTCACTCTCTCTCTCTCTCACTCTCTCTCTGCACATGTTGTGCAAATTTTTCCCAGGGCGATGCCGAGGGATACAGATGCAGAAGACTCCGCTTTCCGGATGTTGCGTTGCGTGTGTGTCAAAATATTTTCGAGACGATGAAAAACGAACGTCCAACAGATGCCAATCGGCGGCTAATCCTTTGGGAAAATGCACCAAAGATCCTTTGCATGTGAATGAGAATTTGTCTGGAGAGTTTTCAGTGAGGTGAGTGAATTGTTTTTCGGAAATTTTTAATTTCTGTCCGATGCATAATCGGCTGGTGGGAAACTGTTGACGAAGATTCACACGTTTGTGACGAATGTGTCCGGCAGGTGGATGAAACAAAACAAGGTGAAGGGAAAAAAACAAAGTGATGAGAAAAATCAAAGTGATGAGAAAAATCAAGGTGAAGGGAAGATGGTCAGAAGAGAGAGAGAGAGAAAGGGACAGAAGAATGGAGGGTGGGTGAGAGGGAGGGAGGTAGAGAGATGCAGATGAGTTTTCGAAAAACTTTCGTCGTCATCCGGCGATGATGATGATGATGAGAAACAAGTTCGTTGCTCAAGTCTTTGACCAACAGAGAGTTCGTTGCCTAAGTCTTTCGTTTATATCCAGTTCGCGGCTTAAGTCTTTCGTCTACGCGCTCGCTCGTTGCCTAATTCCTCTATTTACAGTTTAGCTATTAGTGTTGTTGCGGTTGTTTTTGGTATCGATTGTTTTTGTTGTCGATTGTTTTTTGTTGGCGATTGTTTTTGTTGTCTATTTTTTTTGTTGTTGATTTTTTTTTGTTGTCGATTTTTTTTTGTTGATTTTTTTCAGTTTCAAAATTGTTTTAATTTATTTTTTATGTATTTTTTGTTGTATATTTTTGTTGCATTTTTTATTGTAATTTGTTGTTCAAATTTTTTATTTAATTTTTTATGTGCAATTTATTATTTATTATTTGGTTGCAATTTTGATTGTAATTCTTTACCAATTAATTTTTGCTTTTTTTTCGATTAATTTTTGGTTTATTTTTACATTTTGTTTTCCCCATAAAAATAAACCGAATTTAATCATTGTCTTAATAAAATTCCACACTCACAAACGATTTTACGATATACATTTGATGTTTGATTTAATTTGCTGCTGGGAATCGAGTTTTTATCGGAGGCGGGGCGCGGCAATTCAATTACACCTTGTACATAAATCAATTTTTCATAATTTTCAAATCCCCCAACTACAGTAAAAAGAATAATAACAACAACAATAGCTGCAACAATAACAACAACAAAGACAATTGGTTATGGCAACAACTTAGTGGATAGAGTGTTGCATGGAGACCACTGAGAGAGAGCGAGAGTGCGCAAATTATTGCCTCAATAAACGGCTGGCAGTTCCATTACAATGCGGCACTGAATCATTTCGCTCCGCACTCGCATTCGCTTACCGAACAGCTCGTCGTTCAAAGTCCTCCCCTCGGACACCTCATCGGCCGTAAGAGACGACGTCTCCTGCCCCCGTCCAACTTCCTGCCTTGTCCACATCTCTTCTCCCATCCAACGTCTTCCTTCGGCCTTTGCTTCCAAGACAACGATGGCGATGGCGACGACGACGCATTCGCGCATGGCACAAACTCTCTAACATACGTCCAGATTTATTGGACAGCCTGCTAACGAGTTTGCTGCGCCTCGTCGACTCGACTCGACTCCACTGAACTCAACTCGGTTGAATCGACACCCCCCCTGACCTCACTTCCTCCCTCAACCTCCACCATCGTCGTTTGGTGCTGCTCCTGCGGCCTTAAATTTGGCTTCTTTTGATTCGAGGTTTGATTTTGTTGTGGTTGTTATTGGATTTGGTTTTCTACGAAACGCGTTTCGATCTACAAAAAAAATGGGATATACCAAAAAAAAATCCACACACACCAAAAATCTACACAAAAAACAACAAACAAAAAAAATTAAAACAAAAAATTTAAAACAAAAAATCAAAAGAAAAACATCAACACAAAAAAAATTAACAAAAAAAATCAAAACAAAAAATCCACACACACAAAAAATCCCACACATCAAAAATCTCCCCACACACACACTCAGTTTCCCACTCACACACACACCTTATTTGTTTATGATTTTCCACCGAGCGAAAAATGATTTTCGTCTTGCGGAAACCTTTCACTTTTCCACCACCGCCTTCGCTCCCGGGCCCCGCCCCTGGACACCGCACCGGACGCGATTGCGTCGACGCGATCTCGACCAAACGTCACACAGATTCGGACATGTGGCCAACGCCTGAATGACCACTTGTCCACTTGGGTTTTTTTTTATGTCTCTCTCGCTTTGCGATAAATCAAACATTATCAAAATATTTAATTGCCGACGACGTCGGGTGGAAAGGAAGGTGGAACGAGGGTGATGGAAGAGGTGGGGGAGGAGATTGGGTGGCGTCGACTCTTTCAGAGCCTTGTTTCCGGCTGCGAAAGACAACAATTATCCTCGCATTGGGCCGTGGGGACAACTTTTCACCACCTGACTGTTGAGAGAGCAATTTCTGAACGATAAGAGAAATTTATTCAGTCTCGAAGAAATTATTCCCAAATGGATCATCATCTATGGCTTGGCAAAAACATCATTCATAAATCCTGATTTGGTTTTAATCGAAATATTCGATTCGAATATATTATTCGACTTTAAATATATTACTTGATTTTAAATAATTTTACTATTTTAAATAAGTTATTCAAATTTGAATAAAATATTTGATTTAAATAAAATTTCGATTTTATAACCGATTTAAAATAAAATTTTCAATTTTAAAATTAATTCTTCAATTTTAAATAAAATATTCAGTTTTAAATTAAAATATTGAATTTAGATGAAATATTCCATATTTTTATACGAACTATGAAATGTACGATTTTAAAAAATTATTCGATTCTATTAAACTATTTCAAATTTAATGAACTGAAATGAATAAAATAGAAATATTGATTGATGTGATATTATTTAAATAAAAATCTTCGTTTCGAAATAAACTATTTCATTCGATTTTTAATGATCTATTGGGTTAAATGATCTATTTCAAACTTTATTTTTCCCTATTGTCCATAACTCTTGCTCTTATACTATTTATTCAAACGCCTTAAAGACGATTTAACATCCTCTAATAAATTTTCCCTTTTGTCGTTTCTAGTCTGAAAGAAAGGCGCGTCAAATTGATGACATACTAAAAATGTTATGGAGTCGATTAACTTGTCGTTGCGGGCGGGCAGAAACAATAAGAAAGAGACAGACAAAAAGAGATAGAGAGAGAGGGAGGGAGGGAAGGTAGAGAATAGCAGTAATTTTTGCTTTTATTCAGATTCTTCACATATTCACATAAAATCTTGAAATCAATTCGCCTTTAAAGGAAAGAGTCTTATAAAATACCATATGAATACCATTAAAAGGTCGAAGGGAGCAATAAAATAACACTCAATGGGTTTTTATATAGATCGCACAATAGCGCCGATTTTATTTTCGTTATTAAAGTGGTTTAATTATAGAAATAAATTCATGGTCAATAATATACGTTTCTTTATGTGCTTTAAATGCAGTCTATAATGTTCTAAATGTCGAACTCTTCTAGAAAAATGTATAAAAGCAAAATAAAGAAAAAATTGTTCATTCTAAAAAAAATCAAATTTTTTAAACAATTTCAAAATTATGGAACTAAAAAAAAATAAATAATTTCAAAATTTATGCATACTTAAAAAAATTGTTTTTCAGAAGCAAAATTAAAATTAATTATTTGAATTTTAAAAATTTTCCTACTAACAAAAATTTATTTATTTACAAAACCCAAAAAATTATTATATTAGAATTTTTTGTATTTTCAAAATACAAAAAAGGAATATTATTTTTAACTAAAGTAATCTTAAAACACAGAATTTATATTCCTTATATAAAAAATAAATCTCGTTTTATTTTTACCTAAATCAATCGATTTATTTTCCAACTAAAATTAGTTTCCCTCAACTTTGTGTTCTCATGTCATAAAAATTAATCGAAATTTTGTACGACAACAGAAAATGTCTTTACCTCAACATGTTTGACTATTTTCGATTTTCTCATACATACAACATTTAACACTTGGTTTATTTTGGAAATTTTTCTCAATGAGGGAAAACCTGAGGGAAATTTATATCCCACAATGTGGCGGATTAGCGACTTAAGTCAGACAGGTTTTCTTTTTGGTTTTTTTTCTCAAATCCACGCAAGCGGCAACAAATCCGAACGAGCAACCAAAGAGATTAGTGGGATCCGTGAGCGACATGGGAGAGAAGCAGGAGAAGCAGCAGCGACAATGGCGGCGGCTGCGACGATGACGATAGCGGTAACGACGACGATGGCGGCAACGACAACGACGTCTGCGGCAACACTTGGTCAACGCCAATGGCAGGAGCAGACGCGGGAGCAGCAACAACGACAGAAACATCGACAACGACATCGACAGTGGTAGCGACAGAGGCAGCGACAACGACAACAACAACATCAAGCGACAACGACATCAACGACGGCAGTGAAATCGACAGCGACAACCATCGTCCGGCCACGACATCGCCATCGACAGCACTTGGTTTGGCTTCCGACGCCAGCAACAGCTGGTGCGGCTGCATCAATGCATCCACCTTCCTGCTGTCCGTCCCGGCGTCTGTTCATAGGCCTAGCTGGCTGTCTGCTCATGAGGCTGGCTTTCTGTTCATACAACTGTCCGTCCCAATTGGTGTCTGTCTCTCCCACTTGGTGTCCGTCTGTCTCATCCTTGCCTCCATCGTCCGTCTATTTCTCCCTCCCTCCATCGTCATCCGTTTAAGGAGCCTCCGCCGATCATTAAGACAAGAATTATTGCCACAAATATTTTCACTAATAAACGATGCAGGCGGTGTCGGCGGCGGCTGCGATCATCGAACGCAGATGACGATGAGCACGACAACGACGCAGATGACGACAACGACAGCGACAGGCTGGACGACGATATCGGCATCGACGATGCCTCCATGAAATCGGAGCCTCGTGCTCTGAGCTGGCCTCCTCATGCCAAAACGAAGACTTCGCTCGTTACGCAAGGATTTTCCATTGATTTTTCCCCAGAGGTAGTTAGTGGTGGAGGTGGAGATTTTCCATTGGTTTATCTTTTATTGATTGGTGCGAGGAGCTCCTTCCGCTCTTTCTGTGACGATCCCCCCATGCCTTCGCCGGCTGTTCGGTTGGCCCCCCCCTTGGGAACTGAAGCAAGACCATGTGGTGCAGGAGAAAGATTTTGGGATGTGAGGTCTCTGAAGCGAGAGTTGGTGCAGCGAGGTTTGGGGCATCGTTTTTAATTGTCATGCGTTGGAAACAGTGCATGATGCTGTTGTTGTTGTTGTTCAATAGGGAGCAATAGGGGTTGTTTTTGTTGTAGTTGTTGTTTCTGTTCATGTTGTAGTTCTTCTTGTTCTTCACAATGCGATCTTCGCTCATTCTCGCGCATCCTCGCTCTCATCTCAAGTACATCCGGGTCGTCCAGTGATGCGTCGCAAAGGGAGACATATGTTAGAATAGTTGTTGTTGTGATTGTTGTTGTTGTTGTATTTCTTGTAGTAGTGTTTGTTGTTGTATTTGTTTGTAATTTTTCTCAGATTTTTTGTAGTTGTTTCACTCATGTTAGTTGTTTTCTCCTTTGCTCTAACATTAGTTGTTGTTTCCAACGAATGTATTGGAAAAAAATCTGTAAAATTTTGACAGCTACAGATGGGACATAACTAAGTAGTAACAACAAATATAGTATCCACTATTACAACAACAACAAATATTACACCAGCAACAACAACACATATAGCGTGAAAACAACCATCAAACCATTACTCTAAAGTGATATTTTCACGCTTCATCTTCATCGTCGACGGCGTCATCGTCATCCCAGAGGAAGTCGCTGAGGTGACCTAGAGATTAATTGACTTCCGTCAGCGGACAAGCAGTAGAAACAACTCCAAATGTCATTAGAAATCAATGAGAATATGTTTTATGACCCGAGAAAATTTCACTAAACGAAATTTCTACGGTGGAAATTATTTTTCCCACTCCAAAAATAGAAATGTTTTCACTCTAATAGAAATTTTATTTGTTTTGAAAGAGATTTTCTTTTATCATGAGATTTTTTTAATTGAGAAATTAAATACAATTTAAAAATTATTTTTAGAAATTCAATAATACATATTTAATTTATTTTCGATTTTTTTTTTAAATTCACTAAGAACATTTTTTTAAAAAACATGCACTTAAAAAATAACTGACTAAAATACATTTTTTGCTTCAAAAATACATAATAAAATTACTTTTGAAAATTCACTAATAATTTTTTTTCAGAATCCAAAACTATTTTTTTTTAATTCACTAAATTTTTTTTTTTTTCAAAAACTCACTTATAAATTTCATTCATTAAAATTTTGGAATTATTTTGAAAATTCACCAAAAAAATTAAATATCGATTTTCAAAAATCAATCAAAATCAATCAAAAAAACATTTAAAAATATGTTGTAATAAAATGATCCCAAATTAATATTCTTGAAAAGTTACCTTTACTCTTGAGTATTCTTGAACAAATTTCTTTATAATTCAATAAATTATTCTTCTTCATTTTGAAAAAGCAAAACCTTCTTTCTACCAGGATTTCTTGAAATCATCTGAAAATGTATGAAGAGAAAAATTATTTTGTTGTCTTCGAAAAAAGTTTCCATTAAATTTGCCTCTAGAGAATTTTTTAGTGGAGTATTTCAATTAAAAACGAATGTTAGAAAATTCTTCAAGATAACCGACTTTTCCCTAAAGAATTGATGGAATATCAAAGAGTAAGAGGAGTTGTTGTTGTAATTGTTGTTGTAATTGTTGTTGTTGTGATTGTTGTTGTTTTTGTTGTGATTGTTGTTGTTTTTGTTGTGATTTTTGTTGTTGTCATAAGCTGTTCCCATCGTGTCGTTTGAGAGTAAAAGTTATGTTGCTGTCATTGATTATGACATCGGCGATAGACCGATTGTGTTTCTTCCGTCAAAGGATGGACCGCGCCGAGAAGAGTTCTCAACAACAACAAGAAGAAGAACAACAATAATAACAAGAATAACAACAAGAAGACTAACAACAAGAATAATAACAACAATAACAATGAGAGTAAGAAGAACAACATCACACACGGCAAAGACAAGCGATCGATCGATCGATTGCTCGTTGGTTGGTCGTCGGTTGGCGATCGTGCAGCAGCTCCATAATTTCAAATGTCCATCTTTGGACAATTATTTGACTCATAAATCTTTAAACGTGCCACATCAGAATCATCCTCGTCTTCCTCGTCTGTGATCTTCCTTCCCTTGATCCACCACTTGAACATTGTCAACAACATCAGAGACTTTGCTCTCGTCACCGATCCATCGTCTCATCAATCGATCGATCGATCGGTCTCTCCATCCATCTATCCATCTATCGATCCATCCATCCATCCATCCATCCATTCGTTCATACATCGGTTAAACGCGAATCTGAACAATCAAACGTTTATCGCTCTGATGATCGATGATGAAGGCGATCAAAGTGATTTCGATCGCACGCTCTTTTGACGTCCTTCGGCTCTTTGGGCTCTTTCGCAACTTGTTGTCGCCAGCAAAGAGCAACATGAACAGCAGCAGAAGAACAACTTTGTCTCAGTGGAATTATTATTGTTGGAGTTCAAGTTTGAGATATTGTTGTTGTTATTGGAGTATATTGTTGTTGTTATTGGAGATATTGTTTTTGGAGTTGTCCTTGTTGTTGTTATTGTTGTAGTGGAACCAAAAATCCCCACGGGAATTGTTGACATTGCGAATGTACGACAATCGTTGAAGTCGAAGTCGAGTCTTCGATTGTACGATCGATGGATAAACCGATGATCACTTGTCGTCGATGAGCGGTGTTGTTCTTGTTGTTGTTTTGTCTTTGTAATTGTTATTGTTTTGTCTTTGTAATTGTTATTATTTTTTTTTGTTGTGGTTATTGTAATTCTTCTTGTTTTATTTTTATAAATGTTCTCTATGTTTTTAGTAAATGTTCTCTTTGTTTTTATAATTGTTCTTTTTATTGTCATCACATCGAACATCGAACCGATGGACGCGCCGCCCTGCTACAACATGACACAGATTTGTAACATGAAACAACAATTGCCGGCGCGACGGCGACAACAATAACATCGAAGACAACAACAACAACGATGTCGGCGCTGGCGCTGTTGTCGACCGTTTTTTGTCTTCTTCATCTTGTGGTTGGAGCCGCCTCTTATTGTGCGTTGTTGTCGTTTGAAATTGTTGCTGGTGATGTTGTCGGAGTTGTTGTCGATGTTGTTGTTGTTGTCGGTATTGTTGGCTTTCTTGTTGTTGTCGGTGTTGTTGGACTTCTTGTCGCTTTTGTTGTTGTTGGACTTCTTGTCCCTGTTGTTATTGTTTTGGCGGCGTCTAAGTAAGTTCGCAACTTTTTTTTGCTCAATTTGGTGGCGTTTGTGGTGGCTGTAATTGTTGTTGTTGTAATTGTTGCAGATGTTTTTGTTGTTGTTATTCTGCTGTTGCTGCTTTTATTGCTGTTTTGTTTTTGTTATTACTGGTATTGTTGTTGTTGTTGCTATTGCTATTCCTATTGTAGATATTCCTATTTTTGTTTTTCTTCTCTACGTTGTGGTCATTGCAATTGTACTTGTTGGTATTGCAGTTGTTGTTATTGTTGTTGTTGGTGTTGTAGTTGTTATTGTTTTTGTTGTTGTTATTGCTATTGTGATTGTTGTTGTTACTACCTTTGTTGTTGTTCTTCCCCTCCCCCGAAACCACTCGTTGCCGCTTCTCAACTGTCTAATTAAAAAAGTTTATTGACTTTTTTTAGCGCTCGCTCACTTGCTATCTCCCTCCCTCACTCCATCCCTCCCTCTCTTTTGTCACTGTCGACGTTGTCAATATTTCTGACCGATTGACGGACAGACAGCGGTTTGATAACTCGATGTTGTTGCCTTTTTAATTACAGCCGACAAAGCGATTTTGTCATTTGATCAACGTCAGCAAGATTTTGATTTGTCTCCGAGAGTGTTTCGATTTTTATTGCTGTTGTTGTTGTCATTACCAGGGTGGTCACCATCGATGCCCATCCATGAAGCTGTGAAGCCAAACTGGGTGGAGACAACAACAATTAAAACCACAGCAGCAAAATCTAAAGGGAAAAACTCGAAAAGCATTTATTTCTCAACAAGATCCAGATCAAGATTGACAGCAACATTTCATAAACGGCTTCGGCGACAGTCGGTGAAACCCATTGGGGGGTTTTTTATTGGTCCCCCCATCATCATCAACAACAACGACTAATAAAAACCCTTCCAAATCGAGGACTCTCCACATGACGTCCGACTGAAAGTGGAGCATGATGTCCAGCGGAAGAGAAAGGAACTCTGGGTCTACAGGGAGCGTTGGAAATTTAAAAAAAAAACACAAATTATAAGCAATAAAAAAAATAAATATAAAAATTAAAAATAAAAAAAAATTTAAACATAAAAAAAATTATTTTTAAATATATTTAAATGTAATATAGAGAAACAAAAATACAAAAAAACAAAATATTAAATTTTATAAAAAAAAATTTGTTTAATTCAATTTAAAAACAAATTTAATGTGGAATATAGTAAATATAGTGAGATTCCAAAAATAAAATAAAAAAAAATTATTTTCAAAAACGAATATATGATTTTTTTAAATTAATCATTTAATAAATTGAAATATTTTTTGATTTTTATTTAATTTATTATATTTAATTAATTAAAATATATATATAAATAAATATATTATTACAAATAATATTATTATTTAATTTTTTATTGATTAATTATATATTCTACTTATCATTAAATAATGAAGGAAAAACAATCAACTACAAAGTAGTAGTATATTTCAATGTATTCTGTATATTCCATTTATATGAAGAATTATGAAGAAAAAATTGATTACTAAATTTTTCAACGTATTATTTAATTCTTTTTTAATGTGTATGTATATATTTAAAAAATAGTGACATAAAATACATGAATTTCATTCATTTAATAATTATTTACTTAAAATTTATTTATTTCCTTAACTAATATATTCAGCTATATATTCAATTTTTAATTCTATCTATTTAACAATTGTTTATTATTTATTTATTCATTATTTATTTAATATTTCATTTATTTCACCTTTATTCATTTAATATTCTATTTATCCACAATCAAGAATGTTCAAAAGAGAAAACTGACCTCAAAACATATTTCCAGAAACTATTTCCACCAAATCTCCGAAAATCTCCTTCTCAAGAAACTCGAAGTCAATGTCAAATGCAAGTTATTTATATGAATTGCAAATAAGATTTCTATCAATCGACCAACCGAATCGAATCGAAAATAACGAAATTGTCAGAATATGATTTACGCACTGAGCGAGAGAGATAGATAGATAATGGGAGATAGAGAGGGAAATAGATAGAGAGGGGAAATAGATAGAGAGAGAGGCATTTAATTTCCGTTGTGTGCAATTAATTTTTGTCAAATCGAATCTTGAGCCAAGAACATTGACCAAGATGAAAGAAGGAGACAAGAAGGAGGTTGACAAACAGATACAGAGAATTAATGATAGACTAATAGAGTGTGAGAGAGAGAAAGGGAGAGTAGGGAGAGGGAGAGAGAGAGAGGGAGACAAAGAGTAGTGGATAGGATTATGATTAAACAGTGGACAATAATTCAATTGAATACAATTCAGTTCAGTTCAATGGAATTGAAATGGTTTGAACTCAACTGAACGGAAGTCAATTCGATTGCAAATACCTGACAATACAACAACAATAATGCCATGATATAACAACAATAGAGGTATGATACAATTCTATCACAACAACAAATATAGAATTTTACAACAACAACAAATCTATCTATCATCCAAGAATCTATCACAACAAATGCAATAAACAACTGAGAGACATTGAGTCAATAATTGTACAACATGATTCAATAATAAGTAACAACAATGGCAACAACAATAATATTGACAACAACAATAATATTGACAACAACAATAATATTGACAACAACAACAATAATGACAAAATCAATGACAAGTTTAATAACAACAAAATTCATAATAACAACAACAATATATAGACAATAACAACAACACTAACAACCACATCATAATCAAGAACAATGCAAATGAATGGAAATGTCTGTTGACGAAGGCGTGGTGAAAGGAGCAGGTGGTGAGCCAGGGAGGGGCGTGGCAGGGGGGCAAGTTTATGAGGCTCTACTCACCAAGTAGAAGAGGAAGAGAAGGGACGTGGAGGTAATCACCCAAGGTTGCCAACCCATTCGTATCATTCAGACTGTGAGTAATTTTATAAATCAATTTCAAATATAGTTCCATTGACGTCGATCGTATTGTTGGAAATGATTATATGACGATGATGAAGAGTATGACGATGATGATGATGTTAATGAAGTTGTTGTTGTTGTGGTTGATATTGTTGTTCTTGTTATTGTTGCTCCTTCCTCAATGCGTCACTAGAAATATCAATACTTTCTATGAAATCTATTCTTGGAGCTTAACAAACCAAACCAGAAGGAGCTCAATTCATGATGAAACACAGAGAATCGAGAACTGAGTGAACGGTGAAGGCATAGTGAAGGCGGAGTGTGTGTGGAAATATGTGAAGGAGTGAGGAGGAGGAGGAGAAATCAAGGGATGGGCAAAGCGATTAAACAAGAACCAGGGGATTAACTTGGAATTCATGTTGCACAAGGCCATTCATTGAAACATCGACATCACTTTGATGGCGATCGAGTGTGAGCTAAGAATCGGGGGAGTTTCCCCTGAGTCTTGGAATGATAGGGGGCTGACTCAATGTGGAAAATCGATTGAGGATCGGTCATAAGCATTTTTCTTAGTCACCACATTGAAGCATTACTCGATTTAATTTTTTTCTATTTATATTTATTTCTCCATTTATTTTTCTTTTTCCATTTATTTTTCTTTCTTCATTTATTTATATTCCTTTATTTATGTGTTAAATGGAATAAAATTACCATATTAATTGTGAGAAAAATATTTCCAATCTCACATATTTCATTACATTAGTTTTCTTTGAATTGTGAATATAAAAAATATATTAATAAAGAAAATAAAATAAAAAAAAATTATCATCGCAACATTTATTTCACAACATTTTTCTTTGATATATCATTTTCTATAACATGCTATTTCAATTAGAAATAGTATTGAATTTTCGAAAAATAATTCCCATACAAATTTTCTTTGATTTATATCTAAATATGCAAAATGTAAGTAGAATAAATAATTCCATATTGATTATTTCTTTCAAAAATCACAATAATTCACCTCAAAAATTTTAAAAATCTACCTTGCTTTATAAATTGATATTCGACGTCCCGAAAGAAAATCGACTAAAGAAAATTACTATTGAAAATCAACTAATGAAAATCGACTAAAGAAAATCGATAAATGAAAATCGACAAATCAAAATCGACTCTAAAATCTCAACTAATGAAAATCGACTATGAAAATCGTTTAATGAAAAATCACCTCTCCATGAAAAATTATCCTTCACCTCATGCATCGATCGATTCACTTTCAATAAAGACCAATTTAATATCGAACGACTCTATAAAAGCAAAAACCATCTATCGAAGATTCGTCATCGATTTCAACAACGATTTTCACGGTCAGAGCCCACAAGCGATTTTTCACAATTTAATGGTTTCACTTAAAAAATGATAATTCATTAAAATCGTAGATTTTACAAAAATTTTTCTATTCTTTGTTTTTTTTTTGTTTGTAATTTGTAAATTCTTTTGAAATTGAAGGAGAAGAAAAAAAAAACAAAAGCAAATCAACTCTTAGAGATTCTAACGATCGTTTCTCTTATAGTTCATGGTGTATCAGGTTTTTTGTTGTTGTAATTGTTTTTGTTGTGGTTTCGGAAAGATCCTCCTCCCTTGCCTCCCAAGGGGCGCGGTCCATGGGCGATCCACAGCAATGAAAATAAACAATTAATTATTTTAATTATGATTGAGTCGATCGTTTCGATGGAAGACGAAAAGTCATTAAAGAGAAGAAGAAAGAAAATCCTGTGCGAGGATCCTTCGATTGAGGAGATCAATCACTGTGCTGTCAGGTATATGTGTTGTTGTTGGTATTCCTATTGTTGTTGTTTTTATTCATATAGTTGTTATTGCAATTCTTGTTGTTATTTCAAAGATGGTAGTTATTTCTGTTGTTGGCATCTACTTGAGGAAACTGATGTTCTCATCAAGAGGGCACCGATCGCAACGATCGCTTCGCCCTTCGCTCGCTCGCTCAGGGGACTCGAATCTAATGGGAGTCATTTATTAAAACAAGCAACCAAGTCAAGGAACAAAGGATGCCTCGCGCTTCACGTGACCAAAGTCATCGAGTATTGAAGGGAGACCGAGCAAGAGAGAAGGAACGAGCGGACGATCGAAAGATTCTTTCGTAGTCATCAGCTGTTGCCGGCCGTCGAGGATCATTTTTCACTTTTAATGATGGGTGCGAATGGATCCACGAATGGGTTCGAATGGTTCAGGTTCAGGTCCGGAGAGGAATTTAGAAGAAATCAATGCGATGAGGGGAGTCTTGATGAGAATTTGATGAAGAGGGAAGATTTTTGTAGAAGAGGGGGAAGACGTTAGAAGAGGAAAGTTCTGAGTGGATGGAAGTCTCTTGATTCGAGGGTGAGGAAAGTGAAAATAGACGGAAATTAATTTTAACTTTCGCTGATGAGGCTGAGGATCAACGGAGATTTTTCACAAGAGACGTTCGTCTTCAAGAGATGATCGTTGTCAAGAGAGGATTTCATGATCAGCGTGTGGCAATTGATAAATTGAGAGAGGAATGAGTTCTTCATGAAATTAAAGAAAGAGAGATTTTTGGAAAATTTTTGATATTTGGAAAATTAGTTATTCAGGAGTGGATATGGAGAATTTTGGCTAAGGGGAATATTGACTATGAGTAATTTTGCCTATAGAAAATTTTGAATTTAGAAAATTTTGCATATAGAGAATTTTGTCTATGAAGAATTTTGGTTTAAATTTTTACTCTATAGAGAATTTTGTTTATGAAGAATTTTGAATTTTTTTCCTATGAAAATTCCTTTTCATTTTCATTTTAATTCTTTGATATTTTCAATTTTATTTTCTTGCTCATTTTTCCTAATATACTTTCTCATTTCTTCCCATTCTCACTCTCTCTTTCTCTCTCTCTCTCTCACTCTCTTTCTCCCTCTCTCTCTCCCTCTCTTTCGATCTCCCCGCACTGATTCTAATTAGAATCGAAACATGTTTAACAAGATTTAAATAAATGCGATAATGCGTGCAAGAGACGAAGAAGTAGAAGAAGAACGTGGAGCGAACCGAGCGCCGACAAGACGATTGCGTGTTTTCCCGAGTGGAAAACAACCAACTAACGAATGAAAGAAAGAAAGACGATGATGACGATCCGATTCGGTGTCTCGCTCACTCTTAGCCACTTTTTCTATCTATCTCTCTCTCTCCCTTTCTTGATCCAACATGATGATCCTCCTCACGTGAAGACTTTCAATTGAGGTGATTCGTGCGTTGCGTTCTATCGTCAGACGGGAGTTACTTTGGTTTTTATACTCCACCTTCTTCAACTTCTCCTTCAACCTTGTCTTCTCCTCCTTCTACCTTGTCTTCTCCTCCTCCTCCAACTTGTCTTCTCCTCCTTCTACCTTGTCTTCTCCTCCTCCTCCAACTTGTCTTCCTCCTTCTCCTACTTTGCCAACTCCTCTTCTCTGTCTCCTTCTCCTACTTTGCCTACTCCTCTTTATCCACCTTCGCTGTCCTCCTCCATTTCTCTTCTCTGTCCTCCCCCACTTCTCTGTCCTCCTTCTGTTTGGTTCTGTCCTCGTTTTTCCTTCTCCATCTCCATTATCTTCGCCAACGTGATCATGTGATCGCTTTCGTCGTTGGGCTTCTTTGTATGCCAGCCATGTGTCTGTCCGATCGTCTATCTGTCTGTCTGTCCTTCTCTCTGCTCGTTCGTTTGTCTGTCCGTCCTTCTGTCCCTCGGTTTGTCTGTCTGCCATGCTTTAATTCCGTCCGTCCGTCCGTCCTTTGGTTTGTAAGCTCGTTTATTTGACTCTCTGTCTGTCTGTCTGCCCATTGGTTTGTAATTCTCTCTTTAAGTTTATCTGTAATTCTCTCCTTCAGTTTGTCTGTAATTCTCTCTTTAAGTTTATCTGTAATTCTCTCCTTCAGTTTGTCTGAAAATCCCTCCATCTATCTATGATTTCATCCCTCTATAATTCTATGATTCTCTTCCTCTATTATTCTGTGACTTCGACAACGCTTTCGACGACGATTTCGACAACGATTCCCATGACTCCAACGATTCCGAGGACGCCACCGACGACTACGAAAATACCCTGACTAAGAATATGCCGCCAATGACTTCGAATACGGTCGCCAATGACTACGAATCCAATGACCACGAATCCAACTCGCCAATGACTATGAATACGCCGCTTACGATACGCCCTGCGATAACGATGAACGCGTCCGAGGCAGCGGCGACGACGACGGCCGCGGTGGCGATAACAGCGTTCCGATAGTCGTCGAGAACATAAATTGAATTAATTGCCATTTGAATGCGTTTTTTATAAGCGATTCAATTAAATAATTATAGCTGCATATGGAACCCGAATACTGAATTTATTTTTTCATTTCTTTGTTATTTTTTTTTTCTTATTTTTTTTTTCTTTACTTTTTTTCTTTTTTATTTTTTTTTTACTTTTTTTTCTTTTTTATTTTTTCTTTACTTTTTTTGTATTTTCCCCTTTCTTGATTTTCTTATTTTTGTAGTAGGTGGATCTTTAATTTTTCTTTTGGTTTGGGTTTGTTTCGTGTGTCTATCTGCATGTTTATTTTGATGTCGATAATCGTGTTTGTATATCGATGTTGTTTTTGTTGTTATTGTCATTATTTAGTCATCCTCGATAAATCGGTCAGTAGCCACCGATTGCGGGAGTCGGTGTCAATCGGTTTGGCTGATGATTTGGAAGAAAATTCGTTACGGTTGTGAGAAATATCAAGAGAGAATTTTCAGTGTGAAACTTGGGTTGAGTGGAGAATCTCGGGTTTTGAACCCGTTGAATGGATAAGAAGTGAATTAAGAAAAAGAACTAAGAAATTAAAATTTTTTAAATGAAACTTTTTCAGTAGGAATCCGGGCATCGATATTCTAAATATTAAAATATGATATCATTTTTGAAACTATTGACCTTTCATTGATACCTCCAAGAAGCGAATTATTTCACTTCCCAACTCTTGTCAATGGTTGTAGAATTTCCTCAATTTCCATTGAAAACGCGATGTGAATCAACCCCCAAGTTCAATGTCTTCACAATTCTTTATTCTTTCAATGTTTTCACAATTCTTTAGTTCAATGTCTTCACAATTTTTCTGTTCAATATTTCGTCAGTTCAATGATTTTTCTGTGAAATTATTTTTCACTTAAATTTTTCTTCAGTTGTTTTCTCAGTGCAATGTTTCCTCAGTTCAATGTTTCCTCAGTTCAATTTATCCATAGTTCAATGTATCCAAAGCTCAATCTTTCTTCACTTCAATCTTTTTCTCTCTCCACTGTTTTTTGCAGTTCATTTGAAGTCATTCTTTCTTCATTTATTTCCTTTCCTCCTGTCTGTCTCTCCATCACTGTCTTGAGCAATTAGCGAGAACAAAAGCAACGTTTAGACGAATTTCTCACCCACCTTTTGAGTGGGAGGTGGAGGAGACGAGAAGGGGAGTGATTGAGAAAGGGCGAGAGAGAAAGAGAAAGGGAGAGAAAGAGAATGAAAGGGAGAGACAGAGAATGAAAGGGAGAACCTGAGAAAAAGAGTGATAGAGAAAGGAATAGAGGTTGTTGACAAGAGAGAGAAATGTAGAGTGGGAGGGAGAGAAAAAAAACACTTGTTTTCGCGGTAGTCGGAATCGCAATCGCAGTTGCAATCGTTGCCGGTGTCATTGTCATTCACGGAAGTGGATTCCCATGCATGTCACTCGAGACAGAAAGAACTGGGCAGACAGACAGAGCGATGGACAGACAGAGAGATGGACAGACAGACAAGAAAGATAGACAGACAGACCGATGAAAAAAAAGGACAGACAGAATGATGAACGGACAGAGAGACCAATGAACAAAAATATCATTGAGACTGAGAAATTGAATGGAAGAAAGAAAATGCAGTTATACAAAGTCAGACATAGATGTAGACAGACAGACAGATGGATGAACAGACAGATCAAATCACTTTCCTCTATTAAAATTATCATCTGCCTAGAAAAAAAATCTCGATTAATTTCAGTCACAAAATGAATTTTTTTCTTCTGTTTTGTGAGAATTTTGCATGACTCTCGTTTATTTTTCTTCTCCACCTCCTAAGTTTCTTCAGTTCCTCGACTTTCCTTCATTCAATCCTCCTTCCTTCCTTAATTTCTCCGCCTTCATTCTTTCTTCCGCCTTTCCGCTACCTTCCCTCCTTCTTCCCTTGTTCTTTCCTCCTTCTGCCTCCTCCTTCCTTCCCTTCCCTCCATCCATCAATCCCACAGTAGCTGCGATCTGTGCAATCCAATCAATGCGAACAATCGACAGACTTTGTAATCAAATTTCCCATCTCGCATTACAAAAGTCTCAGATTTTCCTTTGGTTCTTTTCTCACTCCCTCACCATCACTTTTTTCTCCCTCTCTCTCTCTCACTCTCTTTTACTCCTTCACTCCATTCCTCTCCACTATTTCTCTTTCTCTCCCTCACTCGTTTTGTATTTCAATTTTCTACATAATTTTGTCTTTTCCAACATTTTGCATTTTTTTTTACTTCAATTTTACTTTTTCAAATTTTTCTTTCTCAATATTTTGTTTCCTTTTTCAATTTTTTTTTGTTGATTTTAGATTTTATTGTATTTTCTGTTTATTGGTTTTTTTTGTTATTTTTTTGGTCTTTCTTCAATATTTTTTCCAGTATTCTTCTGTAACTTTTTTTTGTTGCATCTTTTTTTTTTGTGGCATCTTTTTTTTTCTGAAATTCCCTTTGTTGTCTCATTTTCGTTTCTCTTTCCGCATCTTTTGTATTTCCGTGAGTTTCCTTTATATTCCTCAGATTTTCGTTTGACATCTGGGCTGCGGGCTCAGAATGCGTCCGGGATGGATTTTGATGGATTGCATTCATGAGATTAACGCCGAGATACATGAGAAGCAAGTGAATGTGTGCATGTGTGTGTGAGTATCTTATGGATGCAACGGCGATTCAAGTGCAGATATGCGTAATTATTGCAACAATTGCGTTGAGAAGGAAATCGAAATCTCGACAAAGGTCGTCGTCTTCGTCAACGTTTCCCTTAAGGCGAAGAGAAAGAGACAGTGAGGAGGGTGAAGAGGAGTGAAGGAGAGAGAAAGAGAGAGTGAGGGAGTGCGAGTGAGATGAAAGATCCCTTCTACCTGTCGTCGTCTTGTGGTGTGGATACAACTTGTATCTTGTATCGGTTGGTTGTGCTCGAAGGGGTTCGGTTCGTTTCATGGCAGAAGATTGCGTTTGTGAAGGGAAAATTGGGTTGCTGATGTTATTAGTGTTGTTGTAATGATTGTTGTTATTGTTGTTATTGTTGTTATTGTACAACGACGACGACGACAACAACTGGGTCATCGATGCAATGAGAACTACAACAACAATGAGAACAACAAGAACAATCATTACAATAACAGCACTCCCAAACATCTACGAGAGGAACTTCGTTTAATTTCATTCCATTTCAACATTTTGCTCGTCGATAAAAAAGAACACAATGAGTGATAAAAATACAACAAAAACCGACAATAACAACAATAACTATAACAACAATAACTATAACAACAATCACAACAACAACCACAACAACAACAAACTATAACAACAGTAATAACAAGCTACTTGTAAATGCATTAAGAAACCGAAGAAGAAGAGGAAACTGGAAGAAGAAAAATTCTAGAGAGCAAAAATCGAAAAAAATCTGTCATAATAAAGAAAATGATTTTGGTTTTTTTTTCGAACAAATTTCTGATCTTTCGTAATTTTTTTTAAAATCTGCTCGAAACCGAAATTTTCTTCTTCTCTCTGCCTCTTGTAAGAAAATCCAAACTCTTGAAAACGAATGAAAATATACTCAAAAATCTGAAATCTCACAAATTGGTTGCCATCGTCGAGATATTGAATGCCAACAGATACATTTCGAAGAGAAGCAGAAGAAGAATTGAATATTCAACAGATGCATCTGAGAATCATCCTTCAGATGAGACGAGATGGAGATGAGACGAGAATAAAAACAAGTCAAGATCGTCAAGTAGAAGGAATCCATGAGATAAACCCAAGTGAAGGAAGGGATGAGTGAGAGAAAAGGAAGGATAAAGGGAGAGCGAGAAAGAGAAGAGAGATAGTGAGAGAGATCATTACGAATAAGCCGTCAAGATGAGAGAGCGTCTCGTCTCGAGTGAGCATTAATGCCGGGTATCTGAGGGATACTTGTTAAAGAATAATAAAAGCATTTTAGTAAGAGCCATAAAAAGTATCGAAGAGATATGCGGAGGAAGAGTGAAAAAGTGTGAGAATGAAAACAAAGAGAGGAAGAATCGAAATGAAGAGTGGAAGAGAGGAAAATGAAGAGAGAAGGGAGAGAGAGACAACACAAGAGATACTTAATTCGTATCTAGATACAAGTGAAGTGAGAATAAACACTCAACTTTGAAAGAGAGTCATCAATTCATTAAAAAGATAGAGAGAGAGAGTGAGTGAGATACAGAGAGTGAGGGTGAGATACAGAGTGTGAGAATGAGGGTGAGAGATTGAAAATGTATCTGCAAGATACTCCCACAGAGAACTCGAGTGAAATTGAAAGCAATCCATGCGATGTGAGAATTAGTCAAATGGAGAAAGAATAAGAATGAGTTGAAAAAACTTAGAATGAGTTCCAGCGATCGTGAGTGCGAGAGAGCACATAAGAGAGAGATATATCCACCAGATACTTTTACTATTCTCAACTTGAGTCGAATTGCAAAAGTATCTTTTTGGTCTGTCTGTCGGTCTGTCTGTCTGCTGCTTCGGAACCGGTTTCGTGCACCCCACATCGTGTCGCCTCAATAACCATAGCGAGACAAAACTACACACAGACAGCAACAACAACTACACAAAGCAACCTACAACAACCACACATAGCAAGAACAACAACAAACTACACATAGCAACTACAACAACCACACATAGCAACTGAAACAACAAAAATCACAACAAGAACAACCGTTCGCCGACCTCCTCTCGGCCTCCCCCCTTCTTTTGAACGCATTGCAACATACATGGGGGGCAAAAAAAAATGTGACGAAGTCATCAACACGTATCCGCATCGTATCGCGCGAGTATCTTGTATCTTATGAATGAACGAATAAATCTGACATTTTCCAAAGCGAGGGCGGGAACTTCATAAGTCGACGAACAAATTTTTATCAACATAAATATTTATGAATATTTTGATATTGCAAAGAATTCCATGAAGATATATAAGTTTATAGATATCTGTAAATATTGCAAACATTTGTAGATATTGCAAAAGTCTCTAGATATTGCAAATGTTTCTAGATATTGCGAATATCTATCTACACTTCGCTAATAGACGGATGTTTATGCAATCGACGACAGATACGCCTACAAAAAAAAAATTCCACTCAACTCAATGATCGTTAATGTAAATAATTTTGGTATTAGATAATTTTCAGCATAAATATTTCTGGGGATAGTTTTCAGCATAAATATTTTTTTCGCAAATTCACGGAAGAAGCGAGGGAACCGAATGTCGTCAGTAACCAGAACCCGTTGTGGGGCCATTTCGCAGATACAATTATTTTTTTTTGTCATTTCAAAAACCGCTGAGCTCGGATAATACACACAGATACACACACACAGTGATAATAAAAACTAGGCGACGATGTCGTTGGAACCTCGTCGATCTCAGCACATTTTCCATTCGCTTCATGCGAACCGAACCGACGACAAAACTCTCATTCGAAGACACGACGATTTCAGAAGAAACCAGACGCAATCGAAATTTGGCCACTGTGAGAAGGTCTGGTGGGGTGGGGTTTGCGATTTGTGATGGAGTGAATTGAAGTGAAGCGAATGAGGAAAAAAAAAAACGTGCGCCAGCTGAAGCATTCGTAATGATCGTGCAATTTTATGAAACCCAGAGATTTGCGCGCCGTCTGTTCCTCGCGATCAAAGACAGATCTCAACGTCATCGTCATCGTTGTCTCCGAGTTCCTCCAAGTGTTGGATGAGATGAATGAATGAATGAACGAATGAATGACTGAGCAAGAGAGAGTATTGTGCATGAATCAATGATGTGAATGCCAAGGTGAGAACCATGCGACAGGCTGAACAAACAAGGATCAGGGTCTCGAGAGAGAGAGAATCAAGGTGGGGTCTACGAAGATTATTCATGCGGGAACCACAAAAACCTTATAATGAAAAAAAGAAAACAAAAAAAGAGAAAAAGAGAGAAGAAAAATAAAAACACAGACAATTACATAGATATTCATAGGTTTTATTTATGTATATATTCTAGGCGTTATAAAACATATTAATTTAAATAGAATTAAATTTCACATTTATATATTTTCTTGTTCTGTTGCGATTATTTTCTCATTTTTGTTGTTGGTTTGTGAGTTTGTTTTTTTTATATTTTTACTAAAAAGAAAAACTACGATAATAAAAAAGAGCCCATATACATACAAGTTTGAAAGTGTGGAATGAAAGTGTTTAAAAAATAAAAAAAGTGATAAAATTTGCATTAATCTTTGGTTGTACAGGCCTTAATTCCTTTTTCTTCCTATCCCTAATACTCCTTCATTATTACATCCATCCATCCATTAATTTCTTGATACTTTTAGCTTTTTTACAAAATCTAATATAAGAGTCTATTATATTTCTATGTATATTTATATATATATATAGATTTATGTATATGCATTCTTTTTTTATTTATAGTTATGTATATGCATTTTTCATTATTTATAGTTATGTATATGCATTTTTTAGTTAGATTTATGTATTTGAATGTTTTTTGTATATTTATAGTTATGTATTTATGCATTTGTGCTTTTATGTATAGATGATTATGTTTAATATTACTTTAGCTACTTAATCTCTAGAACGATGCCCCCATAACCTGGTCACCTAGGTGCTCCTGCATGGAATACAAGTAGTTTTGATTCTTATTCTTCACCTTCTATCGATCTTCTACCTTCTATCGATCTTCTACCTTCTACCGATCTTCTACTATCTCTCTATCATAATCTTTTTTCATATAAATTCATTATAGTTTGTACATGAGAATGTCTTTCGTTGGCGATATTCGAGTGCGTTTTCAGCAACTTCTGCCTCTTTTGTTTTTTGTTGTTTCTGCTCCAAAGTTCATATATTTTTTTTATAAAATTAATGTCGATTTTAAACAGCCGACACTTGAGCCTCATCATCGTCGTCGTCGTCCTTGCTGTGATAGAAGTTCGCCGAGCTGACGGTCAGGCCGGAGGTGGGCGAGAGCACGCCCTCCAAACTGTGGGCCCGGCCGAGACGTTGCATGTGCGCCATGTGAGCGGCCACCGAGTAGGCCGGCGGATGGCGGGGACCACGCGAAGGCGGTCGCGGCGGTGGTGGAGGCGGAGTCGCCGACGCCGCTCCATTGTTGCCCGATTGTCCACCAAGATACGCCGCACTGGGCATCGTACACCATTGAGCTGACGATGGAATTCCCTGCATTTGCTGTGCGGCATTAAAATATTGATTACTCCTAGCTGCGGCCATATGATGAGTATTGGGCACAAGGTGGAAGAGACCGCTTTCGGTGGCCGAACACACCGAATTCGAATCATGTTGTGCGGCATAGGATCCATGGCCACTGTCGTTGGATGTCAGCGAGCCGGAAATCATACTCTTGCGCAGTGGAAGATTACTGAACGAAGTCACACTGCTGCTCTCCACCGAGAGGTCGACCGATGGCAGTGGGGTCATCGTGTCCGAATGGGAGCGTTCGTGTATGGAACGTGTCCCATACGAGGGCATCGAACAGCCGGCATCGAGACGTCGCAGGGAACTCGGACTGGGGTTGGCACTTGCGGAGGCGGAGGCGGGAGCGACAGGAACACCGATCGCATGACTGTTGAACACATGATGGGGATTGGCGACCAACGGGAGGGCGATTCCACCATGACGTGGTTGATATGTGCGAACTTTTGTTGTCTCAGCCAGCGAGAGAATCTTCTTGACGGCTTGCGGTGAAGCGGTACCGAATTTGGGGCAGGTGCTGTTGCTATTGTTGCTATTCATATTGCGACGATTGTTCTCGCTGGTCGAACTGGTTGAACTCGTGGTGGAGCGTGTGGGCGACGGTTGTCGTTTGCGCATCGATAGCGATGAATTGGGGGCGGAGGAGGATGAGGTGTGCGAATAGATGCTGAGTTGATCACCGCTGCGTGAACTATGCGGAGGTTCACATTCGAGGGACAATTTGTGCAACGTGTCCTCGTCCGTGATGATCTTCATGTTGTTGAGGTAGGACTTGACACGGCGCACCATCTGCGCCTCCTCGAACATCTTCTTGGGATTGGGGGCGGTCGTTGATTTCTTGCGTCGCTTCACTGTCGATTGGCCGGCGTTTGCAGCGATTTGGGTGCCACTTGTTGTCATCTGATTGAGCGCTGACATCGCCGAGTGTTGATTGTGCGCCTTGAATTCGAGCATCGATTGGAGATCGTATTGCGATGAGCACATGTGTGTGAGCATGCGAACTTCTTTGGCGATCATGCGGAGCTTCTCGAAGTTGATCAGGTTCTCGACACGTGTATCGTTGCCCAGATGGATGAAAGTGAGATCCTTCTTGACCACCGGATAGAATGGGATGATGGGCAACTGAGAGAGATATTCGGCGGTGACGAGTTGACGATATTTCGACATGTTCCTCGATGGATCCATCAGGTCCTGGAGGTCGGAGAAGAGACGCTGATATTTCGATGGCAACTTTTCCCAAGTCTGCCGAAGGCGAGAGACGGCGGCATGACCGAGACCCGAGATGATGGCGAACATGGAGTTGAAATTGCGGCATTCCTTGCAGTGGCGGGCGATCTTGATGAACTGCTTGACGATCTTCATGCGTCGAACGATGTTGTGTTCGCCACAAACCTCGCTGACGACCCAGAACATCTCACGATTGACGAGTTCGGCGAATTGAGCCAACATCGGGACACCGTATTTGGACTTCAAATCGAAGAGATCATCAACATATTCGGTCGATTCGATTTGGCGGAAGATGGCAAAGTCCTGCAGGGTCAACTGGACGGCCAACTCGTAGGCGTTCAGTTGGAGGAAGTGAACGGTGGATTCGCGCAACAGCTCGAGAGCCAATTCATCGGGCACGAGGTTTTCGGTGCTCCCGATCGTCTTGAGGTAATAACGAGCCGAGAGACCGATGCGTTCGGCGAGATTCTGGAGTTGATCGGGCAGACGACGTTGCTTCACCATCCCACCCTCGCCGACGCTCACTTCGCAGAGTGAGAAATTCGAACTCGGGTCGTGGATGCCGAATTCGTGAAGCGCCAACATGACGACCTCATGTGCCGTGGTCTCCTTGTTGATCAGCAGATATTTACACGTCTGGTCGGCTCGATAGACTTTGAGCACATGCTCGGGATAGTCTTGGAGCATGGCGTTCGATGGGCGTGCTGCGGCCAAATAGGGCGTGGCCAGCGCCGCCGTCGTCGCATCATCGTAGCAGGAAGACGTCAGATCGGGATTCGATTGTGACTGATAGAGTTTGCTCGACGGTGTCTTCGTGACGACGACCTCGGCGGCATCGGAGTTCACATGAAGCAGGGCGTCATCGTTGGCCTGTTGCAGGCCCGAGTTGGAGTTCGAATGGGCCACCGAGGCGCCGAGATTCTTCATCTTCATGAGAGCTTTTTGTATGCGTCGCTTTGGGCCGAGAGTCATGAAACCGCCGCCTCCTTTGCTCTGGCTCCCGCCACCCATGTTCGGGTCTCCATTGGCCACGGAATCCTTTCGCGCCGACGATGGCGCCTGCGGTTGAAGGCGAATGCTGCTGACGAAGTTGCCGGCAAAAGGATGATTTCCCGTGGGCGTCGTCATGCCCGGCGATTGAGGACAGCAATCGACCTGATCCATTGTGGTCGATTTGAAGGCCAACAGGTTGCTCTTGACCGTGATACTGAGATGAGTGCTGCCGGTGAGTATTTCGAGAGCTCGCTTATTGGTCACATGATCGAACGATTGACCATTGACTTCGAGTATTTGATCGCCACGCTTCAGGCCCACATCCTGAGCCTTCGAATCGCATTCGACGTGTGAGATGAAGATGCCACCGTTGCCGGTGGGCGTGGCACCACGCATATCATAACCGCCCACGATCTTAAAGTGAAGATTCTCATCTCGCGATGATCGCGTCAAGGTGATCGTTCGCATTCGTGCTTTGGCCGCACAAGCGATGTGCAGGAGTCGTTGTTGACCCAAGAGTTTGTTCCGCTGCAGGCCCATCTCGAAGACCTCGAGGAAAGCGAGCATCTCATCGTCCGTTTCGAAATCGGTGAAATGATTGTTCACCCAGAGCAGGACGACCCGCGTTACACGATCGCGAATCTCTTGCGGTGTCGCCGTGCTTCCCTCCGGCACTTGCTGATCATTCTCGAACCATTCGAGCAACTTCGAGGTGACATCTTGTGGATTGCGCAGAAAGATACGATGCGTGAGGAGGAAATCCTCGACATAGGTGGGGTCAGTCATCGAGTTCTCCTCGACCAGGTGCAGCAGGAGACGCTCCACAGTGCCTCGAATGACGACATGACCACGACGATTGGAGGTCGCCGCACTCGTTGCGATCTGTCGCAACTCGGTGACCATCACCACACGTCCCTCGGCGTCCTCATGCCGCCGTGTATTCTCCTCGCCCTGATGCTGAATGCGATAGTAATCCGTCTGGGTGATGCAAACGAATTGACAATCGTCGCATTTGGTTCGCATCACACCACGATGATAGAGTTTATCCATTGTCGGCAGGATGCCGAAGCTGTCGCCCATCTGGAGATCCTCCTTCTCACCGTTGGCATGTTCGATTTCAACGTGCCCGTTGATGAGGACAGACCAAGAGTCCAATTCCTCACCATCGGACATGACAACGGTGCCGGCCTTGTCGACAACGGCGAAAACCATCACCGAGCAGAGGGCACGACGTACAGCCAAAGTGATATTGCTGAAAGCCTTCAGTCCTTGGGTGAATTCGACCAAGGTGTCGATGTCCTCCTCCGTTCGCTCCGATGGATCCTTCTCCAGGCAATCTCGAACAACATCGCGTACATTTAAACTATCCATACTTTCGGCCAAATCCTCCTCGTCCGAATCGACGACGGATTCGACCAGGCCCGAAAGGTCGATCTCATCGGCATCGATGGAGGAGCTGTGAACGGAGGCCATGGTGTCGCTGCCGCTGTAGGCGGAGCTGGTGTCGCTGCAGTGGGAGCCGCGATTGCTGCACTTCTGCTGCAGATCCGTCGTACGCGGCGATGGGTAGCGCTGGCGACTCTGCTGTGGAGGGGGGTCCATTGGCTTCAAGGGTGGGGCGGATGCGAGGCGTGGAGGGTCGAATCGAGTTTTTTGCGTAGCCCGATCGTCCTCGTCCTTCCTCAACTTCGTTCACGTCCTGATCCCAGGTCCTCCTCGATTTGCGTCCTTGTCCCAGGTCCTCCTCGATTTGCGTCCTTGTCCAATCCTCACCAGTCGCTCCAGTTGCATGCGATTGCAACGAGAGCGAGCGAGACGCAAGACGCACGAATCCCACACACGCACGCACACACACACACTCACTCAGCACAATCTCAATGGAATAGATGTCACCGATTGATGTTTTTTCTTCTTATTCTTCGCGTATTTTTATTGCACAGCAAATTCGAGCCTCGTGTGGAAATTGGTGGAATTTTTCGCCACAAATTTTGCTAGAAAACAAATTAATTCGAATGCATTTTTGTGGATACGACGTGTAAACAATTAAAAAATTTCACTTTTGTTTCATTCCACCGAAGCGATTTCATTTTTTCACTTGAATTCAATTCATTTCATTTCATTTTGTTCTCATGTTGTCTCGTTTCATCGTCGTCGCCGTCGTTTCCACCGTTCGTTTCGTTTCTCACGACTTCGACTCGTTTCGTTTCTCACGAGACTCCGCTCGTTTCAGTTCAGTTCGTTTTACTTCGCTTCGTTTCAGTTCACTTCGTTTCGTGCCATAGTCCACATTGTGTTTCGTTTGTCGTTGTGGTTCGCGCTGACAGTTCGTTTGCCATTCGTTTTGACAGCGAGCGACGCACACTCGAGTACACAAACCACACACACACACGGAGATGGGGGCACACGTATACTAACCGGATAGCTGCAGAAACCACACACACACGCACGCTAGACGCTGGTATACATAAATGTCGTCGATTTCTTTTTTCAACCGTTCTACTGCTGTTGCTGCTGCTTCTTCTTCCACTCCTTCCTGTCGGTCGTGTTTTTTTCTGCTTCTTCTGCTTCAACTTTCTGTCTTTCTACTTTTCGATGAAAAAACGATTTTTCTCATTTCAACAAACACTTTTTTCACACAATTCAAGGACGAACTATTCGCTAACACAATGCACACACTTTTATCCCATAGGATATGCAATATTTCGAGAATTTAATTGTTTAATTTTCATCGGAAACGAAACGAACATGAGAACTGTTCGACTTCGACTTCTCTCGCTGCCATGTTGTGTTTGTTCTCTTGCTGCTGTCAACCGCGTTTTTGCTCTCTTGCGGCTCTCTCTCCCTCTCTCCAATTCTCACTCAAATTCGCTCTCTCGATTCGAGTGAAAAAATAAAAAACGTCCGGAAAAATGACTTCGGAAATTGGTCCAACTCGTTACTTTTAGGCTTCTCGTTGTTTTTGTGTTTCTTCCCTGACTTCACTGCAATTAACGAGTAGCAAGGCAGCTCCAGGGATGAAGAAAGGAAAGAAAGACAAAAATAACAAAATGGAAATATTTTATTTCCGTCGTCGGTGGGCGGGCTGGCGCGCGCGCGCCAAAATTTAAAATCTTTCAAATAAGATTTTTGAATGTTGGTTGTTGGTTGTTGGTTGGATTGGATTTTTTTGATTAATTCCAATTGGATTTTGTATGTTTTTTGTTGATTATTTCCAATTGATTATTAGTTAGAGTGAGTTAGTGATGGTTCGAATTTTATCTGTATGCGAGAGCTGCCACGGAGGAATTAGCGAAGTTCTGGAGGAGAACCGCCGCCTCTGGTCAGAGAACTCGAAGCTCCTAGAGTTCCTAGAAGCTCGGGTGGAGCCCAAGCCCCCTGTAATGCCACTGTATCCATTTGGGAGCCCCGAGGAGTTCGAGCAGTGGCAACTTGAACTGGATGGGGAATCGGAGAGGAGGGAGCGACTGGTATGTATTTTTTTTAAATTTTAATGAAATTTTATTGAAATAATGATTAATTAAAATTTTTAGCGTATGGAATTAATGAGAGGCAACAACTTCGTTGGTGGAACCAAACATGTAATACACATTTGGAAATCAGTATTGACCACGGAAGCTGCCGACTTTTATTGTCTGAAAGGAAACAGGAAAGACAGGAAATCAATCGAAGAATACAGATTCTTCCAAATATTTGAAGGTGAATTATTATAGTTACGAATTTTACTTTATTAAATAGGGTTCGATCCTGGATTAAAGACTTTTTATTTGATCTGCTATTAACAAATGTTATTTATTTAAATAATGTGTAGAGTGGCCATAGATAGTCGTTAGAACGAATAACACTAACATTTACATTTTATTTTTAATTTATTTATTTTTTAATCTTCCTTCCAAACACAGATTGTTTCTTGCGGAAATGCCAGGGAAATGGGAAATTAATATTTAAAAAAGGGACAAGGAGGTTCTTCAATTATGCGAGGGACAATATGGTGTGGCGTTATAATAAGGTGCACAGGAACGATAGGGCTCTTCTGGCGGATTTGACGGCGAAGCGTAAAATTGTCAGCACATACGCAACGCCACTTCGCCGTCATCCCCTATCGCCGCCAACGACGCCTGCCTCGACCGTCGCCTCGCCCGTCGCCTCGCCCGTCGCCCGTCCGTCGCCACGCCTCCTGCCTCGTCCCTCCTAACAACGGCTTCCTCGCCCCTCGCATCAACTCCTGCCTCATCCTCTGCCACGCCTCCTGCCTCGTCTGTCGCAACACCTCCTCCCTCGGCCTTGACTTCGCCTGTCGCCACGCCTCGAAAGCGAGTGAGCAGTGGTAAGCCAGTGGTAAGCCAGCGAACGTATCGCAAACGTGAACCTAAACGAATAGCAAAAATATCAAGATCGGAGGTGAAGGAACGACTGAAAATGCTAAAGAGAGACTCTTGGCAATGTCCGCATTGCATACAAATCTATTACATACGAAAACCATTCGAAAATCACCTTCGTGAAGAGCACAAAGTCAGCGAGGACGAGATCAAAGAGATCTTCCAGGAGGATGAAGAGATCGGTGTACTCGATGAGGAGATTTTCAAGTGCCAAATTTGTTCGAAAATATATTTGGTAGAGCAAACGACTCTTGGCACACGAGAAATTACATGGTTAGTGAATAATATTGAAGCTTTTAGTGAGTTAGTTATTTAAATTTATTTTGATTTTTAGGTCCTGATGGAAGTCTCACGCACAAATGTCCCTGCTATTGTTCGATTTATTTCGCCACCAAGGAAGAAGCACAGGATCATGCACGACAAAACCACAAGAATCGACTCTATTGCGATATCTGCGACAAATACATGACCGGTCATGATAGCCTTAGGAAACACAAAAGCAATCACAGCGATAAGAATCCATCACAACGGAATATAAAAAAGAATTTCGTATGCGATAAATGCGGAAAGAAATATTCAAGTCGCACTTACTCACCGATCATATGCGCTCCGATTGCGGTCGAATACGCCTGTATCCTTGTGAGATTTGTGGAAAACGTCTGACTGACGACGGCGTGGATTTTGAAAAACCGGCTTCAGCTTGATCCGCTCAAAACCAGTTCTACAGGTCGGCTCAAATTCAGATCACTCTCTCTCATTTTCGCTCTCTTTCCATGATCCGCTCTCTCTCATCACTTGATCCGCTCTTTCATTGACGTTTCCTCTCTCACTGATATTCGCTCTCTCATTCTCTATTTCACTTTATCACATTAGTTTTTCTATCCCTCACTCTGTTTCTCTCATTGAGCCCTTGATAGGGCATCAAACTATGCGTTGTTGACGATGGTGGTGCAATTGTTGTTGCTTTGCGTTGCATTGTTGTTGGTCTTGTTGTTGCTTTTGCGTTGTCTTTCGTGTTGCACGTGTTGTTGTTGCATGCTCACTGAGCACTCAGCAAGCAGCTCAAACAACAGCCGAACAACAAAAACGACGGCTCGCTCTCTGCGATCGAACCGAACGGCGGCCGGTGAGCGAGCGACAGACGGACGGACAAATGGACAGACAGATGGATGGAATGAACGGATAGACGGACGGATGGATGGACGGACGGACGGTGGATGAGCGTGCGAGCGCGAGTGCGAGCGAAGAAAGACCCGGAGACGTTTTTGGTTTGCTCGGCCAGCGGTTGCACTTGGTGGAATCAGTTTATGAGAAGAGTTCAAGCGGATCGGACGTGCATTTGTCTACGCCGTGTCGGACGAACCGAGAATTTTTGTCAATCCGTTTACATTTCCGTTGCATTCTTTCGTCACCGATCGAGCGATCTAATAACGAGAATTCTTCGCAACGACTTCGTCGAAAAATCAATTCCACAAAAAAGTTGGAAAAAATATACAAGAAAAATTTTAAATACACAAGAAAAATTTCAAAAAACCACCGTTCGCTCACACTTGGATTACGGTTTCGCGCTTAACGTTTTTTTTCGAGATTTCGACCAAAACTCACGATCGTGAGGAAACCACAAAAAGAAAAAAGATCACCAAAAAATTCAATTGAAAAAATTTTGTAAACATGAACTCATAGTGGTCTGTGAATTAACGGTTTTGTGTGTGATCGCAGAAAATAGAAGAAGAAAATCGCACAAAATGAAAAAAATCAAAATCAACAAGATGTGTGTCTAAAAACCCAACAACAACAACCATTCACAAAAAAAAATTCATTCACACAACAAAATCAGTGGTGAAAAATAAAATCAAAATAATTGTTGAAAAATCAACAAGAATCGATTGAAAAGATCATTCAATCGATCTCGATCGCGAAATCTACACGAGAACACAAAATAAAAGTGTTTTCGCGTCGTCTTCGTCGAAATCGCAATCGATAAAAGAAAATCAAAGAAAATACAAATAATAAAATGTTCACAATGGCATTGATATCGAAGACGATCCTCTCGGTGCTGATCACCTTCATCATCCCGATACTGGGTGCCGCACTCAGCAAAACCGTGCTCTATCAGGCGCCCGACGAGTGCCGCTGGTCCGGCACCAGCGAGACGGACATCACGCTCGTCTGTCACCTGCGCACGATCAACTCGGAGCTGGAGAACACGAACTTCAGCGTGATCCAGCCGCAGAACACGATTCGGCTGCGACTCGAGTGCAACGATGCGCTCTTCTTCCAGAGCAGCCTCAGCCCCGACAGCTTTCGATCGCTCGTCGAGTTGCGCGCGCTCACCATCGAATATTGCAAGCTCGGCAACCTCACCGAAGGCTCATTCCGGGGGCTGCAAGATCTTCGAAATCTCACAATTCGCACCCACAACTCGGACTGGTCGACCATGTCGTTGGACATCTCATCGACCAGTTTCGCCGAATTCCGTCAACTCGATCGTCTCGATCTGAGTTTGAACAACATTTGGCTGATACCCGATGGCATGATTTGCCCCCTGAAAGTGCTGCAACATTTGAATATCTCACACAATGAGATTCAGGACATTGGGAATTTCCACTTCAGCGCCTCGTTGAGCACGCGAAAATCACGGATCTGCGGCTCGACTCTGACCCATTTGGACCTGAGTTCGAATAAGATCGCCAACCTGCCATCGGCGATCTTCTCGGCTCTGGGCCGTTTGAGTCATTTGAATTTGACACGCAATGGGATGAATTTCATTGCCGATCGCGCTTTCGAGGGACTCGTCTCGCTGAGCATGGTCGATCTGTCGGGCAATCGTTTGACCTCTCTGCCGCCCGAGCTCTTCTCCGAGGCGAAGTACGTGAAGGAGATCTATTTGAAGAACAACAGCATCAACGTTTTGGCTCCGGGTCTCTTCAGTGATCTCGCCGATCTTCTCGTTCTCGACATGTCCGCCAACGAATTGAACTCGCAATGGGTGAACGCAGCGACCTTTGTGGGTCTGAAGCGTTTGATCCTGCTCGATTTGTCAGCGAACAAGATCAGCAAACTGGAGGCGAGCATCTTTCGATCGTTGGCCAGCCTGCAGATCCTCAAGCTCGAGGAGAACTACATCGATCACATACCCGAGGGCGCCTTCGCCGATCTGACCAAGCTGCACACGCTGATCCTCTCCAACAATCGGATCTCGACGATCGGTCCGAACACGTTCCGTGGCCTGTTCGACATTCAGGTGTTGTCGCTCGACTACAATCGCATCTCGAAGGTGGACACGTTGGCGTTCAAAAATTGTTCCGGCATTCAAGATCTCCATTTGAATGGCAACAAATTGCAAACGATTCCAGATGCCCTCGGTTATGTTCCACTGCTGAAGACGCTCGACATGGGCGAGAATCTGATCACGAGCATCGAGAACACATCGATCTCGTTGATGGAGAATTTGTATGGTCTCCGTTTGACCGAGAACTCGATCGATTACATCCGGCGCGGCGTCTTCGATCGCATGACTTCGCTGCAGATCCTCAATTTGTCGGGCAACAAGATTCGCGGCATCGAAGCCGGAGCTCTTCATCGGAATATGCAGCTGCAGGCGATCCGTTTGGATGGAAATCATCTGAAGGACATCGCGGGCCTCTTCACCGAGCTGCCCAACCTTGTCTGGATGAACATCTCCGATAATCGTCTGGAGAAATTCGACTATTCGCACATTCCCACTGGCCTCCAATGGCTCGATGTTCGGGCCAATCGCATCACACAGCTGGGAAACTATTTCGAAATCGAGAACGAGTTGAGTTTGCACACATTCGATGCGAGTTCGAATCTCTTGAGCGAGATCACGGCCAGCTCGATACCGAATAGTGTGGAAGATTTATATTTGAATGACAACATGATCACCAAGATCCAACCGTACACTTTCTTCAAGAAACCCAATTTGACCCGTGTCGATCTCACGCGCAATCGTCTGACTACGCTCGAACCGAACGCCCTCCGTCTCTCGCCGATACCGGACGACAAGGATATCCCCGAATTCTACATCGGACACAACCCGTTCCAATGCGATTGCAATCTCGATTGGTTGCAAAAGGTCAACACGGAATCGCGAACTCAGCCCCAGTTGATGGATCTCGATCAGATCTACTGCAAGTTGTCGTATGCTCGGGGCAAGACTCACGTCCCTTTGATCGAGGCCAAGTCGAATGAGTTCTTGTGCAAATACGAAGCCCACTGTTTCGCCCTCTGTCATTGCTGTGATTTCTACGCCTGCGACTGCAAGATGGAATGTCCCGATCGTTGCGCCTGCTATCACGATCAATCGTGGACCTCGAACGTGGTCGACTGCTCGCGCTCTGGCTACGATCGGGAGCTGCCCTCGCACATCCCCATGGACTCGACCCAGCTCTACTTGGATGGCAACAATTTCCGTGAGCTCTCGAGCCACGCCTTCATAGGGCGCAAACGCTTGAAGGTGCTGCATTTGAATCATTCACGCATCGAAATCGTTCACAATCGCACTTTCTACGGTCTGCTCGAACTGGAAGTTCTTCAGCTGAATCACAATAATCTGCGTCAGCTGAATGGCAACGAATTCCAAGGCTTGGACAACCTCCAGGAATTGTATTTGCAACATAATGCGATCGCCACCATCGACACGTTGACCTTCACCCATCTCTACCACCTGAAGATCCTGCGACTCGATCATAATGTGATCGTTGAATTTGCCATCTGGAATTTCTTGCCGCCGTATTTGAATGAGGTGCGTTTGGCCGGCAACCCATGGACGTGCCAGTGCGAGTTCATCGACAAGTTCCGCGAGTACGTGACCCGGCATGAGACCGTTCAGGATCGTCAGAAGATCCGTTGCTCGGCGCTGGCTGGCAGCAATGGAACGATTGGCATCGCCTCCGGATCATCGTCGACGACTTCATCCACCTCATCGCCATCTTCAGCCTCATCTTCATCGTCTTCATCATCATCCTCATCGTCTTCATCACCATCGTCCTCATCATCTTCTTCGTCGACCACTGAACAATTCGCCGTTTACGTGACCAGCGAAGCTTTGACCGATGGCACCCGATTCGTTGCTTGTGGCCTCCAGCAGCAGAATATTTTGGGCGGCATCCATCGCAAGTCCAACGGTGACGACGACATCAACGACAACATCATTCTCCACGGCAACATGACGTCGACCAAGATGATTCTCTCCCAACCGCCGATGCACGATTACGTTCCGATTTTGGTGGCGATCCTCACCGGTTTCGTGTTCGTCATCATTTGCACACTGCTCGTGTTCATCTTCCGGCAGGAGATGCGCGTCTGGTGCCATTCACGCTTCGGCATTCGACTCTTCTACAACGCCAACAAGGATGTCGACAAGAATGAGCGAGAGAAATTCTTCGATGCCTTCATCTCGTACAGCTCGAAGGATGAGGCTTTTGTCCACGAGGATCTGGCGCCGATGTTGGAACAGGGCGAGACACGTTACAAGCTGTGTTTGCATCATCGTGAATTCCCCGTCATGGGATATTTGGCTGACAACATCGTGCAGGCGATCGATTCGTCGAGGCGAACGATCATGGTTCTATCGGAGAATTTCATCAAGTCCGAATGGTGTCGTTTCGAATTCAAATCGGCTCATCAATCGGTTTTGCGCGATCGTCGACGCCGCCTCATCGTGATCGTGTTGGGCGAGGTGCCGCAGAAGGATCTCGATCCCGATCTACGGTTGTACCTGAAAACGAATACCTATCTGCAATGGGGCGACAAGTTGTTCTGGGAGAAACTTCGTTTCGCTCTGCCCGATGTCCCGAACAATCAGCGACGTCCTCATGGTGGACCCGGTGGCGGCGGCGGCATCGGTGGCCATTGCACCGGTGTCGGTGGCGTTCACATGCCCATCGCTCCGCATCATCATCACCTGCAGAGTCATCATCTCCATCACATGCATCCGCAGCAACAATTGCAACAGCATCATCTGCAACACGCCAGCTTCCGGTCGCAAATGCATCACAACATCAACGGGAGTCGTCAGAATCACAATCGGAACAACAACTCGAATCAACAACAACAAGCGACGATGTTGATGTCATCGCCTCCAGGTTGTGTCCAGAATCAGCAGCAACAACAACAACAACAGCATCAGCAACAACAACAACAGCAGCATCAGATGTTGCCAACACCACCGCCGAGCAGCATTCAACATCAGAGTCTGCCGTTGCCGCCTTGTCCAAGTCCTCGCAGCACGATCAATGCGAATGCGGCGGCGGCGACGTCTGCTGCGCGGCGTCAGCGTCGACAGCGCAGCAGCAGCAACAGTCGGTGGGGGGCGGTGGAAGCAACACTGGCTCCGGACGAACTGTCGCCGTTCATATTTGAGATGAGCAGTGGGAGGAAAAGGAAGTGGAGGAAGATGAGGCGAACTTTTGATTTCTGACACCAACACCATCTCTAACCTTTCACCAACAACAACAACAATAGATCACCAACAACAATAGATCACCAACAACAACAACAATTCCTTCTTCTTTCACGAATCGTTTCCTTTGACATTGAAACGAAAGCTTCGAAACTTCGTGGCTTGAACGTTGAGGTTGTGGAAGCCACAAATGAAGAAAACAACAACAATCACATCACGTTTGATTTAATTCCATCGGCTGCCACAAGAGGGCGGTTGAAGGATGGTGGACGGAGGAGAAGAAGAACGAAGCCGGTGAACGGTTTTTTGTTGCTTGCCACATTTTCATGTTCATGAAGCGAACGAATGAACGAAGGAGAGACAAAAGCAAGGGCCATAAAAATAAGGGCTCCAAGAGTTGGAACAACAACAACTACAAAAGCCAACCAACCGACAGCAAAATACCACAACAACAACAAAATCAACAACAACAAGAACAACAAACAAGAGCGACAAGAGTCAGCAACAAACGAGCCAATATGTAAATGAGTTGATTTTTTCCCTCTCCTCTCGTTTTTTTGCGTCAAGAGAAGTTTGAAATCTAGTTGCAGCCGCAGCCAAGATATCGGCCTGAATATCTTCTGACGATCGTTGTGAGCTGGGGCAGGTTTTGAGGCCTGTTGTGTGCCCTTGTTGGTGTAGTTGTTGTTATTGTTATTGTTGTAATAGTTGTTGTTGTTACTGTTGCTTTTGAGCTTCCTGCGCCAGCGCCAGAAACCGACAGTGATTTTGATGAAAGGCAACAACGAAGGCGATCGATGGTGGAGGTGAAGGAGACAAACGAGAAGAAGACGAAATTGATGTTGCATGCAACAAAGGAACGAGTCTCCGGCCATGTTGGTGGATGAAGCCGAAGAATGAAGAAGAAGAAGAAGCCCATGACAACCTGGATGAAGAAGACAGACATCCGGACAGACGATGGAAACAGTGAACGAAGAGGACCAAAAAATGGCAACGACTTTGGTCAAAAAGTCGTGACAAAAAGACACCGAATGAGAATAGACGAGAAGAGTGAGAAAGAGAGAGACAGAGAAAAACATTCCACTTGTGCAGAGAAAAAGTGACTGTAAATAGAAAGAGAGAGAAAGAGAATCATAAAAAAATACGAATAATAATAATAGAAAAATGAAAAAATAAGTGAATCGAGTGTTAAGAAAATATTATATGAAAGAATGTGATATGTAAAAATATATTATAGAACTCTTAAAGTTATAGTATTTAATCATAAAAATGTGAATTTAGAAAAAAAACGTGAGAAAGAGACAACAACAAATAGTAGATGATGATGTAAAAACAATTGTCCTGTAATTGTTAATGATAATAATTTTGATTGAAAAGTCTTTAAAGTCATTTGTATTGAATGTGTATTGTAATGTAAATAATTTACACTAAGAGAATATTAATTTGATATTATCTTCTTAAAAATTGTTGTAAATATTCTTTGTATGTATGCGAAAAACCTGTTTCATTCGTATTCTTCAAGTATTATGTATTTTGTAAAGTAGTTCGTACTTAATTTGCTGTGTAAGACGACTTCCTAAAATAGCCATATTTAATTTAATTACACTTAGCCGAAAAAAGCATCACACAATCCATCCATCCAACCATCAATCCATCCTCTCTCAATATCATCCCCTAACGTGCAGCAAATTTTCATCACTCATCAAATCTTATGAACAAATTTCAAGAATTTCCCCAATTTTTATTTCAATAAAAACTGACTGATTATTGATGTAAGTTTACAAAAAAAAAAACCCAATACGAAGAAGAAGAAAATCCTACATTAGCATGAGTGTAAAAATTTGAAAAAAGCTTTTGTAATATTATTTTTATTATTTTTTTTTTATTTATTTCATTTTCTCTGCTGCATTTCTTTCATGAAACTATGTATTTATTTTAAGCTGAAGACTAGTGTATTTTTGTATTTAATTTTAGTTATTTTTATTATTAAATAAATAAATATTAAGTCGTAGTTTTAAGGAATGTAGAAAAAGATAACAAAATGAACAGTCGTTGAATTTGTTGTTTTTGTAAATCAAATCAAATGAAAAGAAAAACAAACAAGCAAACAAAAAATATTCAAAAAACCGAAAAAATAATAAAATGAAAATTATTTAAATTAAATCTTTTTGGTGTTCTCAGTTTTCGATTGAAGGGTTCTTGATTTTTCAGTGAAAGGTTTTCGATGATTTGGGTTTCTATGATTTGTTTTGAAGAGTTTTTACACTCATTGATCGTTGTATTGAAGTTTCAGCTGAAGGATCCTCTATGGTCTATTTTGTAAATAATAAATTTGTGTACTTTCAAATACAAAATTTTCGATTTCCAAAGAAAATATATAAAATTTTTTGTTTCCAAAGGAACTCATAAAATTTCTCCTTTCTAAGACATGTTTTATTGTAAACCTTTTGTAAATACGTCAATTCTGATTGCCTCGATCAAAGGTCATGTCATTATTCAAGAACCATGCCAATCAGACCCTCATCAACAGCCTGTTGTTGTTGTTGTGTTAGTGCCAAGTGCACAAAGAGTCATCGAGATAAGAACAACAGTTTTAGACCAACAGCAGCAGCAGCAAGCCGCCGCACCTGATGTCATCAAAAGGCACTCGAAGTCCTTGAAAAATTCCATCCTATCTTATGCTCTGATTTGTACCCTAGTGGACGCCTGTCACCTAAATCAATTCGAACCCAGGGACAAAGGGACCTCGATCTAAGAACGGGGACCCTCGATCTAGGAACCGGGACCCTCGATCGAAGGATCGCACCATAATCGATCTGCGTAATTCAGACACTTTGGGACAGATTTTTTTTAAAGGGATCGCAGTCGGCCGATCGGAGCGATAAAAACAAATAGAGACTAAAAATAGTGAAACGATCGAGAACGATGGAGGGGGCGAGGTAGGCGAAGGTAGAGAGGTGGATGAAGGAGGAGGTAAATGATGGAGGAGGTATATGAAGCGAGGGAGAATTGAAGAGGGTGAAAAGGAGAGAGAGAGATAGAGATAGGGAGTGAGAGATAGATTGAGTACCTGCGATCGGCTATCGCGCCAAACGATCGCCAGACAGACAACAGGTGGAAGATGAAAATCGAGGTGGAAAACTGCCAACAGACGGTGGAAAAGGGAGACGAAGACATCGGGAGAGAAGGAGACTGGGTAGAGATAGAGACAGCAGATGAGTAGCAGCAGGGAGTGATGCAAGCGACGGCAACAACAATTGCTATCATGCGGATCAATTGTTGGCGATCGACGACTTCTT